>JAPKLY010000281.1:139605-159822 GCA_026898435.1 Prunella vulgaris | reverse complement strand
GTGGTGGTGGTGAGGGGGAAAAAGAGTCGAATGGGGGTGGTGGTTGCAGCCGATCCGGCGATACGGACCGGCAGAGATGATGGTGGAGGGAGACTGAAATTCTGACAGTGTTAGCATAGCCATTAAAAAATCTTGCAAATGGCCCACCTAGACCATAGATTCTTCTACTTTACTTTATATGGTATTTTATTGAGTAAATGTACTAATTACTAAATAATAAGTAATTAATAAGAACCACTGTATGTTTATTTTCAATGTGTTGTCCATTTTCTCTTTAAAATTTAGAATCTTTTTTCTCATTTTTTCAGATTTCGTGTATATAAAAATATTTTTTTATATAGTGGTATTTTTAGTTCATATTAATTGTAACTTATTTTTTGAATACATAAATTATAACTTTAAATTGTTTAGAAAAAATATACTCCCTCCGTTCCAGAGCAATTTGCAAGGGAGAAGGGGCACACAAATTAAAAAGAAAGTAGAATAAAGTAAAGAAAGTAGTGTTTTGAGTGTTAATTTGGTAAAATTTTATGTAAAAAGTGAAAAAAATTAGTTGGATTGAGTGTAATATGGGAGCAAAAAGTGAAAAAGTAATGTCATTTTGTGTAAATATGTAGATATTGTGAGGGTGAAATTTATAAAAGGGTTTCCTTTTTTTGGGTCTGCATTGTAACGTCCCGAAGGAAAACTTATAAGTTCCTCTAGAACGGAGGGAGTATATAGTTAAAAATTGTGTGACAAAAAGATCATAAATCTAAAAATAATGGTCTTCAATATTCGGACTTTGTTCGTGTGCTTTACACTGAGTCTCCCCATAAATTTTTTATTTTTTACCGTATTCGATATCGATATTTCCACCTATATATTCATAAATTTAAGGTACCAATATTTTCATCAATACACAATATTTTCGTCCTTGGAGGCGACTACTTTTACAAGACTATATATGTAATTCGCAGTTTTCATCCTATTACTTATTTAAAAAAGTAAATTTAACCATTATTTTTTTTAGTCAAAATTTTATATATTTTTTCATCTTTATTTTTCATAATAATAAAAAATGTACACTTGTGCAACATAGATATAAAAACAATAACAATAAAAATAAATACTAATCTCTAAATTTGAGTTAGTTGTACCTTACTCTGCACCAAATAACTCCTTTTTAAATCAACACAATTCCTTTTCTCATGTTTTCTTTTGCACTAGTCTCGGACCTACAATCCAATAATCAGAAAAAATCAGAGATTAATAAAACACAGAAAAAAAATAGATTGCCTGTTGTTCAGCACTATTTTTTAAAAGATCTAAATTAATGCACGCATTTCATATTTTTAAAAAAAAAATTGAAAAGAGAAAATGAAGAAGGTCTTGACTTCCTTCTTTCCAAAAAGCAAAATATCCACTCACCCTCATTTTTAAAAGAACATTTGGTATGACATGGAGAGTACTGTTGTTTTGTTCGAAAACCAGATCTGAAATATTGCTTCATTTTGATCTTTTAAAAAAAAATCGAGAAAATAAGTTGAACAGCACGTAAAATGGAACGAAATTTCGACAAACATTTTCAAAATGATACAAAATTTTCGGAAAAAGAAAAACGAGAACTTCACATATTTACACCCACCTTATTCTCGATTTATCTTTTTTATATATTATAATAATCTATCATATCTTAAGCAGGGATGCAAAAATCGGGCTAGGCCGCCCCGACCCGATTTTTGAAAAAACGGTTAAAACATACGGAAAACCGCCTAGGCGCCGCCTAAGTGGCCCTAGGCGGGCGAGGCGCGGAAGACGGGAAGACGGATTTCGACAGCGTGGCGTGGTCGTGGACGGCAGGGGGTGCGTCGCGTGTACACATTTCGACAGCGTGGCGTGGCCGTGGACGGCAGGGGGTGCGTCGCGTGTGGCAGCGCGGAGGCGAGGCTGTCTGATGTAGCGCACAGGCGTGGGAGGAGGCGGCGGTTGAGGTGGAGGAGGCAGCGATGCCTGGCCGCTGAAAATCAGTGGAAGAAGAGAACAAGACTACAAGAGTATAATAGATGGGAGGAGGCGGTTGAGGTGGAGGAGGCAGCGCCGCTTAACCGTGGAGGAAGAGAACAAGACTACAATGTGGATAAGTGGGTTTCTGAAATTTAAGGTATAGATATAGGTCTCATGGGCCATTAATGAAATTTGGGCCCAACTTTCTCATTTATTTATTAGTTCATTTTTTTTGGCCCAACTTTCTTATTAATTAAAAAAAAAAAAAACGGTGGGTAAAACGCTCTATTTTCGATTTCCGACTTCTACAACTTGATCGAAAGTGAAGATAATAGTCATTTTCTTTTAAAATGATTAAATTCGAAACTGTTATCATCAGAAAATTTTAATTTAAAAATAATTTTTGATAAAAAAACTATAGTTTTGACTACAGAAGAAAAATACAAATACCTTATACAAAGATGGGAAGAAGGGGTTGGCTACGCTGGTACCAAGAAAAAAGGAGAAAAAGAAAAAGTGAATTAGGAAAAAAAGTGCAGTCATTAGAAAGGAAGAAGGGAAGGGAGAAAGCTGGAACTAGGAAAGAGGAAAAAGTTTGCAGCCATTGGGGGAGGAGGGAAGAAGGTGGGTGGAGTGGAGATGTTGGAAAAGAGAAAAAAAAACAGGTGTGCTAACTGCTGTTTTTGCAGCCGCAGGGGACAAAAGGAAGAAAATTAGGGTTTCTTGGAAGGGGTAAACATGGTACTTGATAATGGTTGTACTGAATTTTTAATGTGTGTACACATCCTTGTGTGTGTACTAGTGACAAAAGTGGATGCATTTATCCTTGGCCTTCATATTATTGTACTTGGCCAGGTTATTGACACTAGCTATATTGTTAAATACACTAACCTGTCTTTTATTTTACAATAATTAATTTAAAAAGACATAAATATCCTTATGAGTTTTTTCACTATTCATGTTTAAGTAAATACACTATCCTCTTCAAAGAAATGCATATTTAAATTTTTGAAAACCTAATTTTTTATTGTTGTTTAATTTTGAATCATTTGCATATATATTATTGTGATATATTTTGTAAATATTATTAAAATTGATTATAGACATATTGTTATTGTTTTCGTGTTGGAAAAGTTGAATTTTTAAAAAAATCACGACACTGTTGTTCATCTCTGGTTTGCTGAAATTATGTCAAATTTTCGAAATTTTTTTATGAAATATCACATTTTGTTAGGAAAAATTTGTCGAACAAAATGTAAAATTTCGTAAAAAAAATTCAAAATTTTGTAGGCTTTTCGGGAAAAAAAAATCATTTTTTTGAAAAAAATAACATTGTTCAGCAATAAATCTCGAAATCATTCAATAATTTCAAAAAAAAATTAGAAAAAACATATAAATTTTGAAAAATCAGATCCAAAATTTAGGTTCGTTTAAATTCAACATCAACATCTAATCATTTTTTGCCTAATTTTTTACTACATCCAAATATTATTTGCCTAATCCAAACCATATTTACCTAATCTAAATCTATATTTACCTAACATTCAAAAGATTCAACCCTAAACCCTAAACAATGTACATTTACAAAGATATAAACTATAAAATTTAACAAAATCCATTGCACCGGCGGTTAGGACGGCGACGAAAGCTACGGCACCGATGGAGGCTAATGACGGCGATGTTTTGTACCAATTTTTTGACAAAAATATTTTAACTTCTTACCATAAGAGAATGAGAGGGATGAAGGTATTTTCATAAATTTTAGGTAGTGTATTTCTCATAGAGATAGTGAGAAAATTTGGATAGTGTATTTAACCAAAAGGATTGTGCTAATAACCGTGGCCATTGTACTTTCACTACCAGCCCATAAAGAGGCCCAGTATTATTGTAGATTGTTAAATGGATCAGCCCACTGAATAATTGTAGCATTAGAAAATAGAAACACCTTTTTTTATTTACAGATAGAGCTTTAACAATATTTGCCTCACTTCTGCTTTTATATAGTTATAGATGCATGATTCTAGTGTATAATCACCATATCTGCTTCTTACAGAAGAAACATCTCCCAGTCGACAAAAATACCCCTCCCAATGCTAAAAAAGTAGTCACATATCTCTCCCAACCAAAGAATATATTTCTAAAAATGTGGACACACATATTTCCCAAATCCTACAGGCAGCGGCAACAATGATATCCATGGCCAACATCTCCATGCAAACGGCCAAATATATACCTGCATTGGACATCATATGCACATTTCAAGTTATTCATCCATGGCCAACGTCTCCCTCCTCCTGAAGTCTGCCCTGCGTCGTCTCCCTCCGCCTGCGGTCCGTATCGCCAGAATATCGGCTGCAACTCGACTCTTTTTCCCCCCGCCACCTTCTCCACTTCCCATCCACCGTCTCCCACTGATCTCATCAACACTCCCCAAAGCCAAAACCCAAATAAGGGGTTTTGCAAATCTCCCCCCTGAAAACAGATGCGTCTGCAGGCTGTGCCTCGCCACATTACGCGAGGATTATATAAACAACGAAGCCAAGACTCTCGCCATCAAGAAGGGGCTTGCATTATCGGTTAGTGCAAGCCCCTATGTTGATGGCGAGGGTCTTGGCTTCCTTGTTTACATAATCCTCACGTAATGTGGCGAGGCACAGCCTGCAGACGCATCTGTTTTCAGGGGGAGATTTGCAAAACCCCTTATTTGAGTTTTGACTTTGGGGAGTGTTGATGAGATCAGTGGTAGCCGGTGGATGGAAAGTGGAGAAGGTGGTGGGGGAAAAAGAGTCGAGTTGCAGCCGATATTCCGGCGATACGGACCGCCGACGAAGGGAGACTACGCAAGGCAGACTTCAGGAGGAGGGAGACGTTGGCCATGGATGAATAATTTGATATGTGCATAAGATGTCCAATGCAGGTATATATTTGGCCGTTTGCATGGAGACGTTGGCCATGGATATCATTGTTGCCGCCGCCTGCAGTATTTGGGAAAGATGTGTCCACTTTTTTAGAAATATATCCTTTGGTTGGGAGAGATATGTGGCTACATTTTTAGCATTAGGAAGGGTATTTTTGTCGACTGGGAGATGTTCCTTCTGCAAGAATCATGCATCTATATCTATATATCTAGTGAGACAAATATTGTTAAAGCTCTATCTGATTTGCGTGAAGAACACGTGCTTTTAGGAGTGTCCGTGGACGACACACGCGAGTGAAAGTGTAAAAGCAAAATTCAGACAAATATTGCTAAAGCTCTGTTTACGTAGTTTGATATTTTTAAATTAATTTATTAGCAATGTAATTAGACATATTACATGCAGTTTTGCATTTGTTTGCCTTCATTGAAAAACTTTTCATAATCATTTTGTTGAGTTATGGAGTTTAAATTAGGTGAGTACTTTCCCTTCGATCATCTCACATGGCATGGGTATTAACTTGAGCCGAATCAATCAGATTTGAGCTCGGTCTGAACTCTTGAACAGACTTGAGCTCGATTTGAACTCTTGTAGTAGAACTCGAGTTCGGTTCAAGTATAAAATGTTGTGTTTCTCAATAATTTGAATTCAATTCGTAATAAGATCATCAACGCGATAAATGAATTAAACAGCTCCGCTTGCAAAAGAACTCGTTAGCAAGAAAAAGGAGTTTAATTAAAATTTTAGCCTTTTTTTAAGGTACTAACTCATTTTTGACCATAAATTTATAAAAAAAAAATTGGTCTTTTTTTTTAAAATAAGTGACCAATATACCCTTAATTCTAATTGCTTATTTTAAATTTCTCTCTTCACCCCTAATCTTTTTCCTATTTCGTTTTTTACACCAAATTAAAATAAGTTATTAATATACCTTTAATCATACTCCCTCCGTCCTGTAGGAATTTGCACCCTACGTGACGGCACATTTTTTAAAGAAAAGGTGTTTTATATATAAAGTAGTAACATATGGGTAATATGTGAATAGGTTTGTGAGTGCGCACGTAAATCAATGTTTCCTTTTTTAGTAGTGTGCAAATTTGTGTGGGACGTCCAAATAAGGAAAGTGTGCAAATTCCTGTGGGACAGAGGGAGTAGTATTTTTTTGATGGAGCTGTGTTGGAATGATTTTTAAGATCCTTTAATCTAGAAAAAATTTAAAAAGATACATGATTACGACTAATATTATTTTTTTTTATTTTTAAGGATTAAATAAGTAATTTTGAAAGGTCGAAATCTAGTCGTAGTCCGATCAATTTTTTTATAAATAGCATATTTAGTTTTTTTTATGACAAAGTTAAATCGAAACTACTTCTTAAGTTATTTTTATCTAAAAAATACTATGCAAATATAAAATTTTGATTGACGTTATCTTTTTAATTTTTACTAGTAAAATATCAAATATTTTGAAAAGTCAGATATTGGTCTGCATTTATTAAAAATATTATTTGCAATAGTAATTTTTTTACGAAGTTGGGGCAGATTGATTTTTTACTTTTCTTTAGTCTAGAAAAAATTTAAAAGATACATAATTACGAGTAACATTATCTTTTTAATTTTTAAGGATTAAATATGTATTATTGAAAGGTCAAAATCTAGTCGGAGTTCGATCAATTTTTATAGTACTTTATTATATATTATAAACATTCATGCTTTGGAATATTAAAGTAATTTATTCTATATTTTACACTGACTCACATATTTTATTTCAAGAATTAGAATCTACAGCTGATTGTCGTGATATAAGAGGTTCTTTAATTGGTGTTGAGAAAGATACAGTTGATCAGATGTATAAAATATACTGCTTACATGCATTTTCTTTGGAATTCAGTGTTAAAAAAGACAGATTTTCTGCAGGAGAAAGACGTATATTGTTGGGTAAAATATTTGTGTGTTCTTGTTCTGGATTAAGAAAAAGTGATAGTGGTTCAAGCATTGGAACATCAGATAAAAAAAGGAATATTGGAATTACAAGAACAGCATGAAAAGCTAGGATGTCAATCAGAAGAACTAAAGAAGGAAAATATGAAGTTGTGCAGCATGAAATAGAACACAACCATGTGTTAACAAGACCAGAGTTGGGTCATTTACATCGTTCGGAAAGACAAATTACAACAGAAAAAAACAAAGTTATTGAATATATGGTGTCCTCAGGTATGAGAATAATCGATTCTTATCGATACATGACACATGAGGTTGGAGGAGAAAAAAATTTGGGACACACAATGAAGGACCATTACAATTTGGTGAACAAACAAAAAATGCAAGAAGTTAAAGGTGGAGATACCAGTAATCTTATTGAGATCATGGAAAACAAGAATCTGAAGAAAAGAGTTTTTTCTACAAGATTAGATTAAATGAAGATGAGAGGCTTTCAAGTATATTTTGGAGGGACTCACTAATGATGAAAGATTATGAAATATATGGAGACGTAATGATTTTTGACACGACATACAGAACAAACAAGTACAATTTGATATGTTCTCTATTTGTAGGAATAAAAAATCACTGGAAAAATGTTATGTTTGGTTGTGCATTTAAATCGGATGAGAAGATAGATACTTTTGAGTGGCTTTTCCAAATGTTCAAGAAATCAATGAGATACAAAAGCCCAAAGACAATATTCACAAATCAAGATTTGGCAATAGCAACTACACTGGAAAAGGTATAAAAATTATACCCTATAAAATGCTATGGTATTTAAAATTTCTTCTTAGAGTATTTTTATTTGTTCTTAAGGTATTATAATATTGTTCTTGGGGTATAAACATATTATGGTTTAGATATGAATAATGTATTATAAGTGTAATACTGAACTGACCTTCGGGTATTATGAAATAAACCTATGGGTATCATTTATTTTCTCTTTAGGTATATTTTTTAACATATATTTCTAAAAAAAAATTTAACAAATTTAGAAATATTCATATGCATTAGATCATGATTGTCTACGACTTTATCTCCATCGCAACTACAATTGCCGGAAAGAAGATGCGTGTTTCGTTATACACACAGATGCTTGATGACCAAGTAAAATTTGTTTGAATGATATATGCAATTTTATTAGAGGGTATGAATTATATTGAATGAAAATACTCCATCTGTTCTTGGAAATTGCATTGGAAATGAAGAGATATTTTTTTTGTTTTCCATAGAAATAAGATTAATTTTCTGAAACCATGTGACCCGTTTGCAGGAAGAAAACAAGAAAAAAAGTTAAACACGGTCGGTTTTCTGCTGAGAACAAAAAAATTGCGCGGTTTTCAATAAAAATGGAATAATGTGAGCCACGTGTTTAGTTTTTATTGATTATTAAAATATTTATTTTAATAAATTTTAGATTTTATATTATTGATAATATATATAAAAATGAAAAATAAAAATTATACCAAAATTTATAAAAAAAATTCAATCAATATTGATATATTTATTTACATCATTGTATTTAAATTTTATTATTGAGATTGTAATTTTATTTTAAATATATGATAACTTTTCTTTATTTATTTAATACTTTTTGAATATTAAATAATTTAATATATTATGTTATTAATATAATAAAAATATAATTATAAATAAATATAATTATTAAATAGTGAAAAAAAACATTTTATTAAAAGATTGGGTTGTGATAGTTTGTTGCTAAAGTACGAAAATTGGTTAAGTTGGATGTTATACATGTGGAACAAGCAAAAATTAATTATTAATTGAAAGATTGAGTTCTGAAGATTGAGATGCGAGGATCAGATATGATAAAATTTTCATTTCATTTACAAAAATTCGAATTAGTATAGTTATGTATTTTTAGATGGTTGGTTCATTAAAAAAAAAAGACAACATTTACGTTAATTCACGTAAACTTTATTTTTTAAGTTTTATTATATGAAATCTCATTATTATACATATTAAGTTTATTGTTGTTTAATTTTGAAATGAACAACACAAAATTATATACACAAAATTATATTTAAAATAATTTACGTAAACTCAAATTCAAATAAATCTTACAAATGGCCTACCTACACCAGAGTCTTCTACTTAATATGGTATTTTATTGAGTAATTAATAAGAACCACTATGTCTATATGTTTATTTTCATGTGTTATCCATTTTTTCTTTTTAAATTTAGAATCCATTTTCTCATTTTTACAGATCTCGTGTATATAAAAATATATTCTTTTTTCATGGAGTGGTATTTTTATACTTTTTGTTACTTAATTTTTTATAAATGTAATACTGTAGTCCCATTTTTTAAAAGTTTAATTTTAAATTAAAGGGGTTGAAAGAAAATAATACAAGACATGAATTATTTTATTTTTATAATTTATAGGACTATTTAATAACAAAACATGTTAAGTTAAATTAAAGGACCCAAACTAAAATTTACAAATGAACCACTGAAATTAAAATCATAACAACCGAATTATAAGTTAAAACCCAATTTCAAGCCTAGTAACAGAAAATAAATTTGAGAATAAAATTTTAGATAAAAATAATAATATGCGAAGTTCTGAAAAAATAAATAAATTATTGGACCATTTAATAAAAAAATACTACTATTTTAAATCGCATGTTGAGTAAATTATGGGTCATAACTTTAAATGGCACGCTGCTCGATCCGGACTAGCAAGGACAAGCTGGTCGAGAGGGTCTCAATTAAAACAGGACTACGTAATTGGCAGTTACAAGACTATGTAATTGGCAGTTTTCATCCTATTACTTTTTTAAAAGGGCAATTTAACCATTATTTTTTTAAGTCAAAATTTTATATATATTTACAACTTTATTTTTCAAAATAATAACATGTGTGCACCTGTGCAGTGCAGATATAAAAAAAATAAAAATAAATACTAATATCTAAGTTTGGGTTAGTTGTACCTCATTCTGCACCAAATAACTCCTTTTTAAATCAAAACAATTCCTTTTCTCATGTTTCCTTTTGCACTTAATCGTCTCAGACCTACATTCCAATAATCAGAGAAAAACAGAGATTAATAAGACACACAAAAAAAAAAATAGATTGCCTGTTATTCACCGCTATTTTTTAAATGATCTAAGTCATATGCACCAGCGTGTGTTGGTATACACACATCATAGAATAATATCAATTTTAATAGTATATAAAAAGACACACAAGACCTCAAGACTTGACACACAAATATTAATGCACACATCCTTCACAAAAAAAAAAAAAAAAAACATAACGGGCTCCTTCTGAAAATCAAAGAGCTGACCCGTAACCTTGTATAAGAAGAACATTTAATAAATAAGGTAAGGTTAGGTAAGCGGTAGCTGAAAAGTTTAAACACAAAAGCATTGTGAATTACATTTTTTAGAGGAAATTTAGAGCAGCTCAGCATAAAGAAGACTCAAAGTTGGACCACAATTTGTAGTCCATTTGTGCACCAAAATGGCAATGAACACAAATTGTGGCACTATCATCTACTTTATTAGTAATTCTGACATTCTTTTAATATCTATAACTAAAAGTCATCTTAATTCAAATTTAGTTCATGGTTTTTTTCCTTTTAAAACACATAATTGAATTTACTTCTAATCATCTAAATTAGAAATAAAAATAAAATAGTGTAAAATTGTGAAATAAAGTAATAAGGTGCATTTCTCTTACTCCTGATGTAGAATTCGGTGCAAACCATTAGAGTACCAAAAAATGTGGGATGTTGCAGAAACCATTGGAGAAGACTAATGCTAAATAATTCAAATAAATAATACAAATATATAACTCTACACAAAATATTAAGCTTATGGTAAATAGATATAAAATCGACAAAATATCAATCTTAGCCGAGATACATACTTACAATTATCTAAGATACAGTCTCTACAGAACCCAGTCATATTGCTTTATAGAAAACCTAAACAGAAATACACCGGAAAAAAAAAAAAAGGACACTATATACCTGCTTAGGCTGACCGTTTTTACCATCAATAGTCGTCACAATTATGTGCCCTGTCTCTGTCCCATTTCCATCTACTGCTGCAGCATCCATTTCCTACAATGAAAGCCAAAAGTACACTCACCAAAAATGCTAAAATATATTCAAAATTTTCATACCAACAACCAACCTTTGCTACCTTCTCATCCTTGAGCATCGCGTCACATTTCGGCTTATCAGCCGCAACATCAACCGAGGTCATACTCCAAATGGAAAATGATTTAAACACTCAAAGTTGAGCTAAAAAGTAGAACATTCCACAGCCTTCAAACCCTAATAGCAATCAGAAATGGAAGGAGCAAAAAAAAAAAGAGTTACACAGGGTCATATACCACCTATCCAAAAACAAAGTGCTACAAAGTTGACACCAAAAACAGCAAAAAAATACGGCATCTCTTGAATAACTTAATGGAAATCACACCTGCAGCTGCGGATCAGTCATAATATTCAAGCAAGCTCGTGCTCGAACCAATGGACACCAGAAATTTCCAGAAACAGCAGGGAAAACAATTGTGGGTGGTTATGGGTGGTGCGATGCTACAGAGGGAGCTTTCGTTTTCAACAAAAGCTTTGACTCTCTCTCTCCCCCTTTTCTCTCTAAATTCTCCCCGATTGTCTCATGTGTGATGCGCTGTGCGTCTTGTGATGTGAATAAAATTTGTGACGGACGCCAAAGGATTTCTCAAATTCAGCTGAGTTAGAGTTTCGAGTCCGAAAAGCTGGAATGAACGACACGTGTCGAGTCACGGTTGGGAGCCAGACAACTTTGAGTTGATTGCATTAAAGAATCTGATGGGCCCATATCTATAAACATATAAAAGCAGCAGTGATTATACGATTTTGATCGCGAGTGAACAGTCACTCGCTCAACAGTAAAATCGTGACTTGCACTTCCTACCGTAGAGAGTGAACAGTCAACTTTAAACCCGAATCTAATTTTGTTATTTTTTGTCCATTCACCGCCTAATTTTTAGTCACAAAATCGCAAACCCTTTGCAAAAAAATGTTGAGCCCACACTTGCAAAAAATAATTTTGAAACCCTAATAAAATATAATCACATTCAATTATACCTTCAGTTGACAGCGTGGCGTGGCTTGGCCGTGGACGGCAGGGGGTGCGTCGCGTGTTGCAGCGCGGAGGCGAGGCTGCGACTGTGTCTGATGTAGCGCACAGGCGTGGGCGGCGCCGGCGTGGGAGGAGGCGGCGGTTGAGGTGGAGGAGGCAGCGATGCCTGGCCGCTGAAAATCCGTGGTAATGACCGAGGAGGCGAGGAAGAGAACAAGACGACAAGAGTATAATAGGTACAATATGGATAAGTAGGTTTCTGAAATTTTAGATTTAGATATAGGTCCATGGGCCATTAATGAAA
Organism: Prunella vulgaris; assembly: GCA_026898435.1. Classification (NCBI taxonomy): domain Eukaryota; kingdom Viridiplantae; phylum Streptophyta; class Magnoliopsida; order Lamiales; family Lamiaceae; genus Prunella; species Prunella vulgaris. The sequence continues at coordinate 147,537 of JAPKLY010000281.1, read as the reverse complement.
TTTTGGCCCAACTTTCTCATTTTTTTATCGGTCCAGTTTATACGCATCCACATTTGTTAAAAGTACACGCACTGTATAATTTTATTAATTAAAAAATATATAAAATATAGTATAGATATTTTTTACTTTTTCTTCCTAAATGTGTACACCCACCTTAATTATCAAAACAACTCCCAAAAGCATAACTATATTTTTTCTTATAAAATACCAATGTATTAAATAATAATTTTTTTAAAAACGAAAAAAAATCTCAAATAAATGAAAAATAATAAAAAAAAAAAATAATAATCAATATATATTTTCAAACAATCCAAACAGATTTTTCTCAATTATATTTGAAAAAATAAATCGAAAAAATAAATAAAAAAAGGTGTAAAATTTTGACAAAATTTTTTGGAAAATGGCTAAAATTCCATTAAAAATTTTAAAATTTTTTAAAAATTATACTTTATTTTGAATAATCAGAATTGAAAAAAATCATGTACTCCATATAAAAATAGGGGTTCAGAGAGAAGATAAGATAATGAATGAAGATTGAGGAATGAAAAAAAATGCATCGTTGTTCTTATTTTTTTTTTCATTTTTTTAAAATAGGAGTGTCTCGCAAATGGGGAAAGTAACGTCATTATAGTGGATGGACGTCATTGAAGCTTGAGATAAAATTTAGTGGAGAGTAGTGTGATGTGAGAAATTGCATGATTTTAAGGGGATAATACGGGGTCTGTGTAATGAAGGTGAGAAAATGGGAAAGAAGAGAGAAAGAAGAACATGAGAAGAAAAGAGGAAAGAAAATATATGCGAAGAGAAATGGTGGGTGCGCAGAAAAAAATAAAGAGAAAAATTAAAATTATTTAAAAAAACCAGGTGGGTTAGCTACCTGCTGGCCACCAGGCTCCTCACTTGAGTGAGTGGCCTGGGTTCGATTCCCTCTAGGAACGAAATAGGAGGGAGATATAAGGTTGGCTTTGAGATAATGTTTGAGTGTTTGAAGACTTTGCGAACTAATTTAACTACTAACAATTAACATTTGCCGATCAAAAAAAATTATTTAATTTTTTTTTTATAATTTGTAAGGTCATAACTAATATTTACCGATCAAAAAAAATTATTTAATTTTTTTTGATAATTACTGCAAACACATGTGGGTGCATATAACTTATGCTTTAATTATTTTACTTAAACATATTTATTATAAAATGATGTGCTAATTTTATTTAGTGCATAACCATTTTTATAATATAAGATCACACGTTTAAAGAAAAGGAATAAATGAGTGTAACCTTAAATAAATAAAAAAAGTGTATTTTATTAATTTTTGTAAACATGCATAATTTTTTAATAAATTTTTTTTTTTTTGTAAAATAACAAATACAACTTTCTTTTATATTATTTAATCAGAATGTTATCAATTTATTAGTTTGTTAATCTTAACTTTTGATGATATAAAAAAATAAGTTTAATTTTAAAAAGAAAAAGTAATTAAGAATTTTGCACTGATTGTCTCAAGAAAATATTATCATTTATCAAAATACATGTTATAAATTTAAATTTTAAATTTGAACCGTAGACAAGTTCAAATTTTAGATTTGAACTATAAGTTTCCATTTGCTAATACCCTACTTTTCAGAAAAAATAATTGTGCTTAATTTTAATATACAACTAATAAACTATAATATTATATGACAACTTTGATGTCATAGTTAGCAATTATTGACCCAATTCACAGTTCACTTTAGTAACCTAATCAAAATATTGGGTCAATAAATTTAATTAACAAATTTATTTTACTTTCACAATATATTATCATATTCATTAAAGTTTTTTTCAAATTTAATTATTCAATTATTAATTAACATAATTTCTTTACAATTAAAATAATGAGACTACATTTATATTATAATTATAGTTTTTTTAAAAATTTAAATTATGAATAAAATTTCAAAATGATCAAAGACAATAAAAATATAAATAATAAATTTTCTACTTTTTTCTAAGTTATTGTCTTTATTTTATTATAATCCACTTAAAAATAAAATATAAATAATTTAAGTATATAAATAATTATGAAAATTATATGCCTACTAATCTATATCTTTTTAAAATTGATGAATAACAAATGGTTAAATTATATTTGCAGTGAAGACGTGGAATATAGTTGTGTAATTAAAAAAAATGGGATTAATTCTATGAAAAATGCACCACATTGTTAGTTTGATTCATTATGAAATTAGGTATTAAACTTAGTTTATAATTGAGTTATTCTTTTACGGTTTTAATAAAAGCATTAATGAGTTAATGGTGAGATTTTGTTTCTCTTAGGTGTCAACTGAAGATTGCGTATGCACCCCCAATCAAGATAGACGATGAAGTTGTATAGAGAAATTTTCAATAAAGAATGGCCCAAAGAGATGTTTATTTGATGAAGAAGTGATGTGTCTAGGTATAGATATAATTTTCAATTATAGTTGGATATGATGAAAGTTTATGAGTTTCTGAAGCTGCAAAATGAAGTTTAAACAAACAGCTATGTTTTTTGAATTTATGTTCCAAGAAAAAATTATTTATTGGCTCCTAAATGTTAACTTTATGCAATGCATCTACTACAAGTTAAATTATAAAAGTATTCGACCACTATGTATTACTAGAGGTGTTTAAAAATATTGACGATTTTAAGAGTTTAAAATTTTAAAGAATATTTAAATCTTTAAATTTTTTAAATCTAGAAATATAAAAAGAACATTTACAAAATTACTTAGCTATAAATAAACAAGAAAAATAAAAATTTGTATAAGATGGTATTATATATGATACATATTTTATATCTTATATTATTATGATTCATGTGTTTATTGAGTTTCTATCTAATTATATTATAAATTAAAGTACAATTCAAGTAGCTATAATTACAAATTTATTTCATGTATAAGTCTATTCATATTTTTTATCAGGATATTTTAATACGATATTAAAAAAATTATCATGCATCGCACAAGTACAATACTTGAATAAATTGTTGTTCACCATAAAATTTATTATTGTTCACCATAAAATTTACGCAAATTCTAGTATGCACACGTGTGCATACTATGCACCTTGATTTTACTTTAATTTTAAATTTAATTTGATATTTTCAGAAACACACAGTACACGCCGCACTGTGTGTTTTTTGGTATAACAAGTTGTTCTTGGGGTATTGCAAAGATTTATTTTTTAGTATAGCAAGTTGTTGTTTGGGTATTAAAGAGTTATTCTTTGGGTATTGAAGTGTTGTTCTTTGGGTATTCCATATTTGTTCTTTGGGTATTCCATATTTGTTCATGGGTATTAGTAATAATTGTGGACAACATAAACTGCTCCAGTGAACTACGGTTTAATCCATTTTGCTTGTGCTTCCAATGTCTTCTTATTGTCTTTGTCTTATCTATTGAAGTATGGTATCACATGCGTGCATACACCTGTGTATTACTATTTCGTTTCGAAAATTAATTCCAAATAAGTACCTTTACACCTGTGCATTCGTTGATTCATTCATATATACACTAACATCGTTTGCTGCAAACACTTTTTTTCTTTTTTGGGAGTTCTTGGATTTAAGCAATTTTCTTTTTTTAAGCTGTTGTTTTCCGTGATTCTCCAAAATTTCTCATCCCCTGTTCCTTCGGCTTTTTTTCAATTCGTTTTCAATTTCTTTGTTTGCTTGGGGAGATTTTGATTTTTTTCCTTTTTTACGAAATCGGATAAAGAAAACTGAATTAGGTTGATTTCTTAATTTGTTCGATGTTTTCAATTGGACAGTTTGGGTTCTTGATTCTGAACGGTTGCATAGAGAATTCCAAATTTGTTCTTTGGGTATTAAAGAGTTGTTCTTTGGGTATTGAAGTGTTGTTCTTTGGGTATTCCATATTTGTTCATGGGTATTAGTAATAATTGTGGACAACATAAGTTGCTCCAGTGAACTACGGCTTCATCCATTTTGCTTGTGCTTCCCATGTCTTCTTATTGTCTCTATCATTTTCTATTGAAGTATGGTATCACATGCATGCATACATGCAATGCATGCCAGCTACACACCTTCGAATTTGTTAGCATTGGCAAATTTAGCAACGTTGCAAAAGATCAGAAGTGTAATGTAGGGAGCACCCAGTTGTCATAACAGGCTTTAGGCTGGACACCCCTTCTTGCATATTACTTGCAAGCATTGACCACTCATCACATCCCATTAAACTTGATTATCAAAAGAACAATATAAATTATCTTTAAAAAGTAAAATCAAGGTGCATAGTATGCACACAGATATTATATATTGTTCTTTGAGTATTACAAATTGTTCTTTTAGGACGTATTATAAATTATTTTTTGAGTTTATTAAAGATGTTCTTTGGGTATTAAAGGGTGGTTCTTTGGGTATTTCATATTTGTTCTTTGGGTATTCCATATTTGTTCTTAAGTATTAATAAATTTGATAGATAGTTGTGGACAACATAAGCTGCTCCAGTGAACTACAGCTTTTGAATTTATTTTTTACAGCTGTAAGGCAACCTTTGAAACATCGAAAGTGGTAGTTTCTGAATTTATGAAAATAAAATTGATATTCTAGATTGTATCAGGTCTTAGTAAAAGGTTTATCAAGTGCTACTTTTTGTAAACTTCGTAGGATGAATCCCCTTGGTGCACAAAAAATATTTGGGGCATGTGTTGGCTGCTGATGGAAAAAAATTTGGGGGCATGAGTTGGCTGCTGATGAAATTTTTTTTTGGAGCATGTGTTGGCTGCTGATGAAAATGGATCAGATAGGTGTTTATGTAGGCTTACTGCCTATTTTCATTGCACATAAATTAAGTAGAATTGACAGTTCTTGGTTTTTCGAAGGCATAAAGCACTTACACTTTAGTTGTCATGTTCTTATGTACATTGTTACAGAGGAAATTTACCTTGGTTTTCTAGTGATATAGAGGGTAAATGAATCTGATTTATGTCAACTTTTTTCATTTCATGTGTGTTGTTTTAAATGAAACTGAAGTAGGTGATGATCATTTATCTTTTTTTTTATTTTGTCTCTATTATATGAACTCTTTTTTTATTCTGTCTCTGCTGGGCTAAACTTATTATTTTAAAATTTTATAAATTTATAATACCCAAAGAACAAATTATAATACCCTAAGAACAAATTATGATACCCCAAGAATAATTCACAATATCCCAAGAACAACTCTAAACAAATACCCCAAGAATAAATCACAATACCTCAAGAATAATTTATAATACCCCAAAATCAACTCACAATACCAAAAAAAAAAAAAGTTTAAGTAAATACCCAAGAATAACTCACAATACCCCAAATTATTCTTTGGGTATTATAAGTTGTTCTTAGAGTATTGATAATATATTATTGGGGTATTAATAATTTGTTCTTCGGGTATTACAAACATGTTCTTGGGGTATTACAATTTATAATACTCCAATAATATTTTATAATACCCCAATAATATTTTGTAACCAGTGGCTCACTTCGATCTCGACCTGCTGGAATGCTCATATCAGGATCGATTGCCTTGTCATTCTTGTGAAAGTATTGCCTCTTGAAATCATCAGCATACTTTTTAAAGCTTTTCAGGGTGAATTCAGGCCCACTTACAAATTCAGAGACCAGAGCATTGAGTTTAGATTCATCGGAGTCTCCAACACCTTCATTACAAGACTCAACCTCTCCACTTGCTGCATCTTCTGGCATTTTAGTTTCTATTTGATCATGCAACCTAGATAGTTCCCTCTTAGAATAAAACTTTTGGAGCCCATTAATTTTTTGAACATGAGTACGGCATCATATTTGACTAATTCAAAAGCCATTCAGTTATGGAACAAAGTTTATTAAATATTGAATAATCGTTTGCTTATGATTTTTACGGTTTGACCGATTCAAGGCCACTCACATATTACATCAATGCAATTGATCACTTCCCTCTCATCTTTCATATCCGACCTTTTTCAAATCCATTGCAATGGATTACGCGAAGAATTTTATAAACTGGAAGAAAAATAAAACTTATGGATAGTAGATACTTAGTGTTGATCGCGACACACTTATCGATCGTAGATGCTTAAGCTTCTTGGCAGAAGAAAAATAAAACTGGAAATAGTCAAAATTAAAGGGTGCATACCATGCACCCTTGTGCACAGCAGAAACACTCTAAAATTTATTGTGTGCATCATTCACATAATTTTTTTTTTTTTGTAAAACTAACAATTGAGTTTCTTCACAAAATATAATTAAAGAGAATAAATACATATTAAAAGAGAAATTCAATTAAAATACGAGTTTTGAGATGGACAAAACATGATTTCAATATAGTTTATGATATATTATTGGATTTTCATCTTCTCAATCTACTAATTGAATTTCTATGAATCGTGCACCTGAACATGCTAACTGTTCAAGGAAGGTGCACACATAGGGATCATTCAAGAATTTTGTATTGAATGTGCATATATGGATTATTTACAAAATGTGAACGTACAGACCGGTCACGAGAAGTGTATATATTGATCATTAAAAAAATATGCATGTACGAATCGTACAAAAAATGTGCATGTATGTATCGTACTGCATAAAGTAATGACATATGGGTAAATATGTGTATAAGTTTGTGAGTGTGCACGTAAATCAATATTTCCTTTTTTAGTAGTGTGCAAATTTGTGTGGGACATCCAAATAAGGAAAGTGTGCAAATTTCTGTGGGACAAAGGGAGTATAATTTATTCATTTTCATAACATATCTATACATGTATAAAAGTAAAACTGAAAAAATAGAAAAAAAATATGTTTATTTGAGCAAGTGTAATGCACTTGCTTTGTAATAAAATGGTGAGACTCACTTTTCAATAAAGAGAATGAGTTAATTTTATCAAAAAAAAAAATTATCTTTTACTTTATGCCAACAATTTCAATTATATTTTAATTTTTAATTTTTAATTTATTTTTAACACACTATATATCAAACTATTTGTTAGGATATTTAATTTAGCATACTTATTGAACATATAATAATAAAATTTAAATTCTAAATATACATTTTGTTATTATAATTGATTATTTTTTACTTCAATTATACGATATAAATTTAAATGGTTTTGCTTAGATTGTGTAACTTACGTAAAAAATCAATCATTTTTTATGAATTTTAGTGCATAATTTTAAAGTTCTATGATAGATTATAGATTTTAGTACACTCATATACAATATAATCTTTTTATATTAAAAATAATAATTTGGTAAATTATTTTAAATAAAATTAATAGACAAATTGATAAGATAAATTTAGTTTATATTTATTTTGGTGGATAAGAAACATTTTATTTAAAAGAATTGGGTAAAATGTATATAATATACTGAATCCTAATTAAAGCTTACATTTTAAGCATAATTGATCAAAATTGAGTCATAAAAACATAAAATTACAACTAATATAAATAATAAAAGTACTATAAATTCATGTAATTTTAATCCAAATCACCAGCATATATAAATAGAAAAATAAATGAGATGTCTCATATAAGAGTCTGTTATATATAATTTTATATTTTTTTAAGAGAGTACACATAATTTTATTATTAATTATATATATACATAATAACATCATATTAATAATAATATTTATTTTATACATATTAAAATAAAATATAGGCTGTGCATAGCACGAGAGAGTATACTAGTAAATATATAAAAGCAGTAGTGCTTTTCATTTTTTAGAAGTTTATCAGGGCGAGTGATTTAACACTCTCTTTACTGTGAGTTTGTGCATTACACGCGGTACTTTTTTGCATTCATATTGTCATACGCCTTTTACTGGCAATTATTGTTATTTTTATGTTTTAGGTATCTTGGACTTGAATTGGGCCACTGTTATTTATTTATACAAAGTGTGTGAGCTTATG
>JAPKLY010000281.1:92109-139595 GCA_026898435.1 Prunella vulgaris | reverse complement strand
CTTAGTAAAAAAATTAATGTACTCAGTCTCAATTTTATTTTCACATATCACTATTCAATTTTTTTATATATCTGTAAAATGTATTCTCATTCCAATAATTATTACTAACAAAAAATATCTTTCTATAAATTTATTCATTTAAATTGATTAGTACTCTTTCATTAAAAAATTATTTTATCAATTTAAATATCATAAATTAATTCTATTAAATAATTGAAAACTCAAACGTAAAACAAAAGTGGGACGAAGTGACTAATAATCAATTGGTCTGTATACTAAATAAATTTAATATATATTTTAGTCACAATTCATTTAAAATTATATATTTTATATTAATATTTATATATTATTCAAATCGTGCATTGCACTGGAGAATTACTAGTATGGATTAATAAGAATGGCCAAAATGTGGGCCGTTTTATGTAAAGTAGTCTACTAAACCTTTTCTCAGGCCCAAATTAAAGTCAGCTTCTCCTTTATATATACATATATATTATTATATACTACCTCCGTCTCGTAGGAATTTGCACCCTATGTGACGATACATTTTAAAAAAAAATGTGTTTTATATATAAAGTAGTGACATATGGGTAAATATGTATATAGGTTTGTGCATGTAAATCAATATTTCCTTATTTAGTAGTGTGCAAATTTGTGTGGGACGTCCCAATAAGGGAAGTGTACAAATTCTTGTGGAATGGAGGGAGTATATAAAAATAACATTAGCAGTCCAAATCTAAAATTACTACTCAGCCAACGTTTACCACACTTTACCTGTAGTGAAACCATGCATTGTACGCGCTCCAACATGCGTGAATGTAATGACATTAACCAATGTGGAGCTAGGGTGCACTTCAGCTGACATTTCAGTTGTTGTGATACTTCCTCCGTCCCCAAAATTTATTCTCATTTATATGGGCACGGATTTTAAGAAAAATAAGATAAAATAAATAAAGTAAGGATAAAGTGGAATAATTGTGAGGCTCACTAGAAAATAAAGTGATTGTTTGTGAGTGAGATAATAAAATAATATTTTTAAAAAAGGAATGAGATTAAATTTGAAAGACGGACGAAAATGAAAAATAGGAATAAATTTGGGGGACGAAGGAAGTATAACTTTTCTAGGCCTACAATGGAATGCGCTTCATATCACAGAAGCCCAACAACCCATTTATATTAATATTTAAAAAAAAGTATGATTATCTATGTTATATTGGTTGATTTTCTTTTTCATTTCAAACATGTGCCTGTTATTTTTAGATATAAGAAATTTTTCAAATTTTAGTTCTTTTTTTGGAAAAAGTTAATTATAATACTGTAATTATTATTTAAATTTATATTAATAACGAATTTTTTCTATTTTTTATTAATTATTCTATAATTGACCTTACATTATTCAATTTTAATTATCTTATTATATAGATTTTGTTTTCTTAGCTTTCAACAAATATAGGAATATCAATCCAAATTTATTTGGCCTTAAAAAAGAACTATTTATAAGTTAAATTTAACTACAATTTATTGAATAAATGTAAAAGCTTTAATCAAATTAATAATTTTAACATATTTATATTAATATTATCCTAATATCATATCAGTTAACATTCTCAAATTAATTTGCTTAGTCACCATATAATTTGAATGTGTTTTTATTTGATTATAATTTATGTTATTTAAAGTACTTTATTAGTGTGCCCTACATAAAATATACATATATTTTTTTTGTGTGGAAACTATGCATATATAAATTTATAAGATTTTATCAATATAGTTTGAACAAGTTTTGTCTCATTTGCTCTAAGGGGAAGAATGAGATTCATTCTCTTTGTAAGAGAGTGATTTGATATTAAACACGTTTTTATTAATATTATATTTTTCAATTATATCATAAAATTTTCAATTCATTTTTAGTATATATACATTTATGAGTGTACATAGGGAGTAAAAGTTGAAATAATAATTTTAAAACTTTTAAAATATTTAGGGAGACAAATTCTACACACGCAATAGTATATTTCCGAGGGGACTGCGCGCGAATTCCCTTATTTAAATATTTGAGAGTGGAGAAAGAAGTGATGATGGAAGTGCGAGGCGAAATCGAAAAAGTGGTAGAGAAGAGAAGAGATCAATGGAGGAGGAGGTGGGAAGGGGGGGGGGGGGGTTTGGATTTGTATGCATGATCAGTAGTCAACAATCGTGGTTCATATATACAGGCCACAATTTCTTGCTCAATAAGCAATTTAATTACGGTTTAGTTAACTGATAATGTTTAATTAGACGTGGGTTAACAATCTAAATTTTCCAACATAATGATGATCATCAATCTGCATGGGTTCTGTCATTCTGCTACACCGCGAATCACAGTACGTCCTGGGAGTGGGAGGAGACTTTGCATTAAAATGGATTTTTTTTTTTAATTTGTTTTCTTGCTGCCACAAATATGGCAATGAAGAGATAATTTTTTTTGTTTTCCATGGAAATAGCATTAAATAAAGAGATATTTTTTTGTTTTCCTTGGAAATAACATTAATTGTCTGAAACCATGTGACCCGTTCGCAGGAAGAAAACAAAAAAAGTAGTAATTAAAAAGAAAAATTAAACACGATCGATTTTCTGTTGACAACCAAAATATTGTGCGGTTTTCAATAAAAATGGAATACTGTGAGCCACGAGTTTAATTTTTATTGATTATTAAAATATACTCCCTCCTTCTCTATATGTCGCTCGCACCTTTTGGACACACGTATTAAGGTAAAAGTGAAAAAATATAAGTGATGTGATGGAGAATGAAAAAGTAATGGAAAATTGAAAATAATAATAAAGAAGTGAATAGTAGTTTCCAAAAAATGTAAAAAAACAATGACCAACATATAGTGGAACGGACGAAAATGACAACATGAGCAACTTATAGTGAGACGGAGGAAATATTTTTTAATAAATTTTAGATTTTGTATTGTTGATTATATATAAAAAAATAAAAAATAAAAAATATACCAAAATTTATAAAAAAAAATTCTACTAATAGAGATCCATATTGATATATGAGTAGGGCTGCTGTGCACAAGGGTGCATACTATACACCCTTATATGGGCTTTCAATTCGGATCCAGCCAAAACCCATCTTAAATTCGCGAATCCTACATAGAAAAGGGTCGGATCGATTTCTTAACCTAAAATCAGCGAGAATGGAAAAAATTGAAGAACAATGCTGAAATCTATTAAATTGAAAGCGATTTTAAATCATAAAAACAGAAATCAAACACGATACAATGGCCGATCCTGATGAAAACTTCGAATCAACAGGTAATTTAAACAAATTCTTTTTTAGATTTCTTCAAAAATATTTATGATAACAATTTTTAACAAAAATTGTTTCTTCACAGATAATAATCTGTATAGAATTCAATTTGAAGAAGAAGAAGAAGAAGAAGAAGAAGAAGAAGAAGAAGAAGAAAAAAAAATCATGATTATATTATCATAGTTGAAGAACCAGAACCAACTAATATAGAAGGTATAACTGACGTATAATTGAGTCGTTCTTGAGGTATAATAATTAATATTTCAGGTATTATTCAATATGATATGGGTATTGCTAAAAAATTCTTTGGGTATTTATTATCTATTTTTGGGTATCACTAATAAATTCTTCAGGTATTTATTATCTATTGTTCGGGTATTACTAAAGAATTCTTCGGGTATTTATTATATAATGTTCTCGTATTACTAAATATTTCTTTGGGTATTTATTATCTATTCTTCGGGTATTACTAAAGAATTCTTTGGGTATTACTAAAGACATCTTTGGGTATTTACATAATATTATTCTGGTATTACTTAATTATCTTTGGTTTATTAAGTTAATAATTTTATTGTCGTTTGCTTATTAAAACATTCATTCTTTGGAATATTAAAGTACTTTATTCTATATTTTACACTGACTCACATATTTTATTTCAAGAATTAGAGTCTACAGTTGATTGTCGTGATATAAGAGGTTCTTTAATTGGTGTTGAGAAAGATACAGTTGATCAGATGTATAAATTATACTGCTTACATGCACGTTCTTTGGGATTAAGTGTTAGAAAATCAACAAACAGATTTTCTGCAGAAGATAGACGTATATTGTTGGGTAAAATATTTGTGTGTTCTTGTTCTGGATTAAGAAAAAGTGATAGTGGTTCAAGCACTGGAACATCAGATAAAAAAATGAATATTGGAATTACAAGAACAGAATGCAAAACTAGGATGTCAATCAGAAGAACTAATGAAGGAAAATATGAAGTTGTGCAGCACGAAATAGAACACAACCATGTGTAAACAAGACCAGAGTGGGGTCATTTACATCATTCTGAATGAAAAATTACAGCAGAAAAAAGCAAAGTTATTGAAGATATGGTGTCATCAGGTATGAGAACAATCGATTATTATCGATACATGGCACATGAGGTTGGAGGAGAAGAAAATTTGGGACACACAATGAAGGACCATTACAATTTGGTGAACAAACTAAAAATGCAAGAAGTTAAAGGTGGAGATGCCAGTAATCTTATTGAGATCATGGAAAAACAAGAATCTGAAGAAAAGAGTTTTTTCTACAAGATTAGATTAAATGAAGATGGGAGGCTTTCAAGTATATTTTGGAGGGACTCACTAATGATGAAAGAATATGAAATATATGGAGACGTAATGGTTTTTGACACGACATACAGAACAAACAAGTACAATTTGATCTGTGCTCCATTTGTAGGAATAAACAATCACTGAAAAAATGTTATGTTTGGCTGTGCATTTATATCGGATGAGAAGGCAGAAACTTTTGAGTGGCTTTTCCAAATGTTCAAGAAATCAATGAGATACAAAAGCCCAAAGACAATATTCACAGACCAAGATTTGGCAATAGCAACTGCACTGGAAAAGGTATATAAATTATACCCTATAAAATGCTATGGTATTTAAAATTTCTGCTTAGAGTATTTTTATTTGTTCTTAAGGTATTATAATATTGTTTGTTATGATATCTGTGTTTGATGTTTTGATGATATAATAAACCAATCAGCTTGTAATAGGACCAGCTGAACATGTTAGTCAGCTGATGAGTAGTTAGGATTAGATAGGTTCGAGTGAGGGGGAATCTACCTTGCTGCCTAGAAGATCCGAAGCTATCATAGAGAAGAAGACCAGCTGAGACCTTGAGGACTTAGCCGATTTCAGAGGACAGAAGATTTAAGCAGCTGACACTGGAGTATCGAGAGCAGATCATCAGAGGAGTTAACATCAGCTGACATCAGAAGATCAGCTGATCAGCTAAGAGCACGTCGCAGACAAGACAATGACCATGGATAAAAGACATATTCAGACAAAGTCAAGAAGACCAGCTGAGGTGCACACCAGCAGACTTGTACATCAGCTGAGGTCCTAATACCAGCAGACTGGTACACCAGCTGAGGAGACAGATCAGCTGAGGTCTTGTGCTTGGCCCAGATTCTTCGGAATCATTTCAGGGTTGACTTGCGACCTAAAAGGGATTCCCAGAATAGAAGATCAATCAATCAAGGGGACAAACTTGATTGATTGTAGATCACGAAGATTGACGGGAATCAAGAAGGAGATTCAATCAATCTCAATGATTGATTGAATACGAGATTATAGGATCTCAGATTTTTAGTCCATCCCAACAGCTAGTTATTTGACCCTATAAATTAGAGTAACAATGATAATTTAAGTATCGGATTTACACGCATATTAAGCTAGCCGAAACTCTGTCAGAATTATCACTTGCACTAAAAAACCCCATTTATACTTATCTTTTGTAAAAGCTTTGTAGAAGCTGTGAGAAGTCAATTGCGATTGAAGCGTTAACAATTTGTAAGAGAGTAGTACTCTCGAAGTGTGTAAGTGAGTAAGTGAGTGAGTGAGTTAGTGGAGAGCCCCACAATTCCAGTTGGATTGTGGAGAGTGGAGTAGGACATTTGTCCGAACCACTATAAATTCCTTGCGTCTAGTCTTATTTCTTTCTGTTCTTTACTTGTGCACATCTTCTAAAACTGATTTTCATTAAAAACGTTTCCGCATAATTCACAGCGCACAACTTTCAAATTTAGACTACCTCAAGTAATGTGCTGGTTTTCTGAATAAGCAAAATAATTTGAAAAATATTTTTGAATCCTTACAAGTCTATTCAACCCCCCCTTCTAGACTTGTTCAAAGTTATTCTTCCCTAAAACCTGCCTTTGGGACCAACAAGTGGTATCAGAGCTGTGTGTCCAAAAGACCACAGCCTGAGAAAGCTTTTGGTGGTCACCCGGACAGATCCTTGAAAATCTGTTTTTAGAAAATTTTGTGTGCATTTTATCTAATCACTTGCAGATATGTCTTCCTACAAGAAGAGTGGATCCAAGACGAAGAAGTTGCCAGAATTCTCCATAGAAGACTATGATTATTGGAAATTCAGAATGGAAAATCACCTTGGAGCCATTCATGATCGGATGCTAGATGTTCTGGAGGAAGGGCCAATCAAGTTTTTCTGGGAAGGAGTAAGTGATGGCAAGACTCCAGAAGCTGAGATCAGCGAAAGAAGGAAGATAGAGAAGAAGAAGAGTGAACTAAACGATGCTGAAAGGAAACTCTTCAACTTAGATCAAGTGGCCAGAACTGAAATCATCGAGACTCTCTCCAAAGAATATATAGAGAAAATTAAAACGTGCAAAACCGCTAAGGAGATGTGGGAGAAACTCTCCTTGATGTGTGAAGGGACAGATCAAATCAAAGAGAACAAATTTCAAGCCGTTCTACATACCTTTGACACATTTAAAATGAAAGCTGATGAAACCATTGATCAGCTGGATATGAGGCTGACAAACATACTGAATAAGGCAAGCTCCTTAGGAAAGGATTACTCGGAGAAGGATATTAATAACAAAATTTTGAGATCTCTTACTTCAAGATGGAGAGTGAAGGTGACTGTAATTAAGGAGACAAAGAATCTATCTGAGATGAGTCATCATACACTGTTATCTCATTTGAAGGCACATGAGTTCGATATCCAAGAAGAAGACCAAGAAGATGAGACTCCAACTTCATCAGCTACAAAGAATGTTGCTTTCTCTGCTGCAGCTGATAGTCAAGAGAAGTCCTCTACTCCAGAGGACATGAGCTTAAAGGAGCAACTTGCTTTGCTGACCAAGAAGTTTGACAAGATGTCAAACAAGTTCAAGAAGTATAGATCCCATTGGAAGAAGAATAAGAGTGATTCTTCCAGAAGATACCAGAAGTCATGTGATGCCAGAAGACCATCAGATGAACAGGAGACCAGATACAAGTCTCCAGAGAGAAGGAGGGAACCAAGTCCCAGAAGAGGAGAAGATGGTGTTTGCTTCTCTTGCAATAAGCCAGGACATCTCAGTTATGATTGTCCTCAGCTTACCCCAAGGGAGAGAGAAGAGGATCAAGAGAGATCGCATGTTCGCTGATAAGAGAGCTCTGCTGGCAGAGGAGGAGAAGCAGGATATCAGCTCATCCTCATCTGATTTTGAATCAGAGGATGATATCTGCCTCATGGCTAAGGTAGAAGAGGTAAATTCTCCTACCCCCTGTTAGCTCATCTTGCTCCTCTACCTATTCTATGGAGTCAGATATACACAAGTTGTTATCTGATCTCCAATCCTCCTTAAAAGTTTGTTCTAAGCTGGAAGAGGAGAACTCAAGTCTGAAAGTTGAAGTTCTAAGCTTGAGACAAGATTTGGAAAATTCTAGACTACCAGTGATATCCTATGACTCACACGCTAACAAGTCTGCCAATTTAATAGCAAAGTGTGAGGAACAGGAGAAGCTGATAGAAAAGCTACTTTCTGAGAATACTGTTTTGAGTGAAGAACATAATCGGCTGACAGCTAAGTTCGATAAACTCTTCAAGCAGAATGAACTGACAATAAAAAATTCACAGTAGCTTCAGCTGAAAGTGGACCAGCTGACTAAGGCAAAGAATGTCGTGTCTGAAATAGCTGAGTCCTCACAAACTGTGAATGACAAAAGGGGTCTTGGTTATCCCAAACCCAAACCACAAAAGAAGAAGAAATGTGACAGTGGATTAATTAGGGATCCTCGAAAGGGTAAAGGGCCAGCTGAGCCTGCATCTGGATCAGAAGGGCAAAAGACCAGAGGGACAGAAAAGGTCCCAGCTGGACAGAAGAGCTCCAAAGCTCAGAAGTCTGCTGGTGATCACAAGGTTTCAGCAGAGCAGAAGAGTACTAAAACTCAGAAGCCTGCTGACAACCAATATAAGTCTAAAGTTCAGAAGCCCTGAGACCAGAAGAGGAATCCAAGTCATAGCTCAGCTAAGACAAGGAGACCTCAGCATAAACAACAGATGAATGATAAGCCTGGGTCATCTCAGTAGAGTAAACCCAAGCGAAACAGACCTCAGCCCTGGGTTACTTTTAATGTAACCAAAGTAGGCAAGCCTTCACCGGCTAAGGTATATGAGTCATTCGGAGGCTCAAGCCAAAATTATCCTTTTGAGCAGCCCACCTACAAACCTGTTGTTATCACTCATCGCCCCAGAAAAGATCCTCTGAGGGAGATGATTTTTGTGGACAAGTATGGTAGAAAGATGAGATCTCCTAAACCTCATAAGGATGATCTCTACCTGTGGATCCAGAAAGTCGATACTAACCAATCAGGACCCAAAGATAGGGTACCTAAAGCCTGAGTTTTAATTTCAGGTAAACTCTAGCCCTATAGAAAGAGGAGAAGCCAAGGGCCATGTCTGGTACATTGATAGCGGTTGCTCGAAGCACATGACCTTTGAGAAGCATCTCCTCCAGGACTTTGTAATGCTTGATGGGCCTAGAGTTGTGTTCGGTAACAACAATTTTGGAGTCACCAGAGGAGTAGGCACCCTGCTGATCAAAGGAACAAGAGTTGAAGAAGTCTACTATGTAGAAGGGCTTATGCACAATCTTCTGTCTGTATCCCAATTCTGTGACAAGGGATATTCAGTAAGATTCTCTAAGAACTCTTGCCTTGTTATTAATGATTTAAATGAGCAGGTGCTACTAACTGGCCTCAGAAGAGGTAATATGTATCTTGCAGATTTTGCAAGCTATCCAGCTGATTCATGTTTGGTTGCTAAAAGCTCATCAGAGATCAGCTGGCTCTGGCACAAGAGACTAGGTCATCTGAACTTCAAGACTCTTAACAAGGTTGCAAGGAAGGGTCTTGTCAGAGGACTACCAAATAAGGTGTTTGCATCTGAGCAGAAGTGTGATGCCTGTCAGAAAGGGAAGCAGACTAAAGCCTCATTCAAAGATGTGCAGAGTACTTCAACAACAAAAGCACTCCAGGTGCTTCATATGGACTTGTTTGGACCAGTCTCACCTCTTAGCTTCAGTGGAAGGAAGTACACACTGGTGATTGTTGATGACTATACAAGATTCACTTGGGTAGTGTTCTTGTTCAAGAAGAATGAGACTATGGTCAAGATGTTGGAGTTGTTCAAGAGGATTCAGAAGGAGCTGGACCTCAGCATAGTCAGAATCAGAAGTGATAAAGGTACTGAGTTTCTTAACTCTGTTGTTTCTGACTACTGCAGGGACAATGGTATTCAGCATGAGACATCAACTGCCAGAACACCTCAGCAGAATGGGTTAGCTGAGAGGAGAAACAGAACCCTCAAGGAGGCAGCAATGACTATGTTAGCTGAATATCAGACTCCTCAA
The DNA here is from genome assembly GCA_026898435.1 of Prunella vulgaris. Classification (NCBI taxonomy): domain Eukaryota; kingdom Viridiplantae; phylum Streptophyta; class Magnoliopsida; order Lamiales; family Lamiaceae; genus Prunella; species Prunella vulgaris. The sequence continues at coordinate 129,879 of JAPKLY010000281.1, read as the reverse complement.
AGGTTTTGGGCAGAAGCCATCAATACTGCTTGCTTCATCCAAAATAGGTGTCTACCAATCAAGAGACATGGGAAGACTCCTTATGAAATGTACAAAGGTAAAACTCCTAATCTTTCCTCTGTCTATATTTTTGGGTGAAGGTGTTTCATCCATGACAATGGAAAGACTAAGTTAAAGACTTTTGATGCTAAGGTTGCTGAAGGAATATTCTTAGGATATTCTGGAAGTAGCAAAGCCTATAGAGTCTTTAATAAAGTCTCTCTGTGTGTGGAGGAGACACCCCATGTTGTATTTGATGAATCTATTCATGAGTACAGCAAGGAGAAACTAGCAGAAGAGGTGGATCAGCTGAATCTGTCAGACAAGCCAGATCTTATTAAGGTAGTAGTACCTAGGATAGAATCAGATTCAGATTCAGATGATGAGCCCAAGTCAGCTGATAAGCCTTCATCAGCACCAGATGATGGCACATTGACTCCTGACACTAACCAAGGGGGAATATCAGACAAGACCCAAGAGGAGCAGACTATGGCACCTCAAAGGGGCAAGCAGAAGTTGTCTGACTTCCCAGCTGAACAGATTCTAGGAGATCCAAGTGTAGGTGTTCAGATCAGAAGAAAACTAAACTTGGGTGCTCAGTTCAGCTGTTATATGTCTCTGATAGAACCCAAGAATATCCATGAAGCTCTTGAAGATCCAAACTGGATTGTAGCTATGCAAGAAGAGCTAAACCAGTTTGCAAGACAAGAAGTTTGGACTCTAGTTGAGAGGCTCAAACATCAGAAGGTCATAGGCACTAAGTGGGTCTTTAAGAACAAAAAGGATGAAAATGATGTGGTGGTAAGAAACAAGGCAAGGCTAGTAGCTCAGGGGTATTCACAGTCAGAGGGGATTGACTATGATGAGACATTTGCTCCTGTGGCAAGACTAGAAGCCATCAGATTGTTTCTTGCCTATGCTGTTTTCAAAGGGTTCAAAGTTTATCAGATGGATGTCAAGTCAGCTTTTCTGAATGGAATCCTGGCAGAAGAGGTTTATGTGGAACAGCCACCAGGATTTGAGATTGGGAACAAGGTTTATAGGTTGCAGAAGGCTTTATATGGACTAAAGCAAGCACCTAGGGCATGATATGATACCTTATCACAGTTTCTGCTAGATAGTGGATTTAGCAAAGGGAAAATAGATAAGACCTTGTTCAGGAAAGAAGATGGTGATGATATCCTCTTGGTGCAGATCTATGTGGATGATATCATTTTTGGATCCCCCAACAAGCAGATGTGTGATCAATTTAGCAAGCTGATGACTAGCAAGTTCGAAATGTCCATGATGGGGGAGATGACTTACTTCCTTGGACTGCAGGTGAAGCAGATGTCCAATGGAACCTTCATAAGCCAAGCTAAGTATGCCAAGAATCTAATAGAAAAATTTGGAGTCAGTAGCAGCAGAGAAGCTAAGATTCCAATGATGGCAAACTTTAGCATGGATCTAGATGAGGCTGGTGAGAGAGTGGATCAGACTCAATATAGAGGACTTATTGGTTCTCTGCTGTATCTCACTGCCAGCAGACCTGATATCAGCTTTGCAGTAGGGGTATGTGCAAGGTTTCAGGCAAATCCTAAGAAATCTCATCTGGAAGCAGCAAATAAGATTGTTAAATATCTGAAGGGTACTTACAATCTTGGCCTCTGGTACCCAGCTGATGACAACTTTCAGCTGAGTGGATATTCAGATTCTGACTATGGAGGGTGCAAGATTGATAGGAAATCAACCTCTGGCACATGTCAGTTTCTGGGAAGTAAGCTGATATCTTGGTTCTCCAAGAAGCAGACTTCAGTAGCTACTTCCACAACAGAGGCAAAGTACATGGCTGCTAGTAGTTACTGTTCTCAGCTGCTCTGGATCAGACAACAGCCGAGGGACTACCATGTGATCACAAAAGAGATACCCATCTTCTGTGATAGCACAAGTGCAATAGCCATTACTCAGAATCCAGTTCTCCATACCAGATGCAAGCATGTGGACATAAGACATCATTTTCTTCGAGATCATGCTGAGAAGGGAGATATCAGGATGGAGAAGATTCGTACGGAGAAGCAGAGAGCAGATGTGCTTACCAAACCTTTAGCAGAGGTAAGATTCAGGGAATTAGTAGCAGAGTTAGGAATGATAGATGGAGGTGCAGTTCTCTAGAAAGAAAGTTTTTGGGAAAATGGGTAGTCAGCTGGTATCCAGCTGAGGACTATTCTGCTGAAGTAATCAGCTGATCCTCACATCAGCTGATCTGGTATGTCTTCTTATTCTTTCCTTTCTTTTCTCTATCTTGTTATGTCTAACTTGATACAGGGATAAGTTATGAAAGTCAGACAAGGCCACCTTGCTTCAGCTGGTCCATGTTAGCTGACAATATAGACCCAGATGAGCAGAGAAGATTTTCATGAAGATTATTCTTATCAGCTGACCCTGCCACTTCAGATTCACGATAAGTATTTTTTTTAATCTTCGTGTCGGTTTTAAAATAAAAATAAAAAATTCTATCAAATCTTTTCAAAAAAATTAATAAATCCCGTATTTCTAAAAATAATTTTAAAAAATTGGCAATCAAATCTTTTCTCTTACGAAAATTCAGGGATTTATTATCTTTTCCAAAATAAAGTGTCAGTGGTAATTAATTTCTCACCGCCCAAATTTCCTCACTAAAGTTTTTCATCATTACATTTTTACCAAAAAGTGGAATTTTTGGCGGCCAAAACCTTTTCGAAACCTGACACTTACGCATCACCCCCAAACCACTCAAAGGTCAATTAATCTGGACCTTTGATTTGTGTGATGCAATATACAAATCTACGATCAAAATTGATCGGTTTTTATTTTTGGAAAAACTGTTCATCTCTTTCGATTCATATATATACCCCTTTAACTTCTTACTGAAAACCTTTCTGCTCCGAAATCTTTCTTTTCTTATTGCTCTTGCATATTATTCTCTGTGCACTTAACCTCTGTGTTGAAGGTATGGCATCCAAAGCTATGCAAAAGATGTTCAAAGAAAGGATGTACACCGAGATGTGTGTCGATTACGACACGACTAAGGTTCCAGAAATTCGGGAAATCCTAAACCTTCTTCAACATCACAATCTCCGAACCTTCATCTCCATGACCCCCCCTGACCATAAAACCCTAAACTTTTACGCCTTTCAATTCCTCCTCAAGGCCTAGTTTAGTTCAAACTCCATCGGATCCTTGGTTGATGGGAAAGCAGTTGTCATCTCCAAGGATGCTGTTGCTAAACTTTTTGGCTTATCCTCCACTGGTATTCTACCACATAAATACAAGGAAGCCGACTACCTGGATACTTTCAAGATAATGGCCAGGAAGAGTCATAGGAATACCACCACGAATCTGAAGAAGTTTATGTTGAGGAGAAGATTCAGGTTCCTGATAGATGTGGTGACCAAGGTTATTTTGGCAGATCAGGGGAGTTTGGACGCCATTACCAAACTTCGTCTGAGCGTGGCCCGCACGATCCTTGATGGGGTTCAAGTAGACTGGGTGAGTCTGCTATGGTTCCGCTTGGAATAGGAGTCAAAGAGATGTGTTGCTAAGGAAGTGGATGGTCAACAAGTTTACAGCTTCAAGTCAAAGTGCTCTATGGCCACCAAGATTACCATAATCTTGAATCATCTGCTGCCCCAGCATGAGTGGGATGAACATTGGGTTGTTGAGTACAACCATACCAAGTTTCTGAGGGGAAGTAACTTGGATGTAATTGGGCCAGCTGATTCAGATTCAAAAGCTGATCCAGTAGCTGTTGCCCCTGGTTCCTTTGCTGGTCCTGGAAAGAAACAGAAGAGGAAGGCTTCAAAGCCTGCTGGAGGGGGAAGAAAGAAGAAATCCAAGAAGGAAACTACTCATGTCCAAAGGAAGCTCTCCTTTGATTCTGACGAAGATGATGATACTGCTGTGTTGAGCAGTCTGAAGAAGAAGAAATCTTCAGCAGAGAAGGCTACTTTGCTGGTTGATGAGCCTTCTGATGAAGAAGAGGAGCAAGCCATTGAGGAATCAGTTGAGAGAGCAGGTTCAGATGAGGATTCTGTCTCTGACTCTGATGGAGGGGAAGAAGAGTCAGAAGAGAGGGAATCAACTGAGCCATCAGTTGCTGAGACAGAGGTTCTACATTCCTCTGAAGATGCACCATCAGCGGATACACCAATAGCTATCTCACCCATCAGGTCAGCTCAACCCACTCCCTTATTTGATCCTTCCCAACACAATTCCCCATCTCATTCCCAAAAATCCCATACCTTTACACACTCCACACCCCCAGCTGATCCTTCCCCAGTTTCACAAATCCCAGCTGGCAATGAACCAGAGGAGATAGCTACCTCTGGTGAGCCTTCAGCTATTCCCAAACCCTCTCACCCTGAACCCATTAATCTTGAAACCCCCAACTCCCCCACAGAAATGGCTCAACAAGCTCACCTATCTCACCTTCGTTCAAAGGGGCCTCTTGAACGAGGGATGATCATTACTGCCCTAGCCCACATATCCCTATACATCCCAGAACTCAACCCCTATCCTGCCTATCAAGATATTCTTGCTGATGGTCTTGCTTGGGCTCAAGTAAGAGAAGGTCCAGTTACCTTCCTTTTGGAGCTGGTGAAGGAAATGGGTGAAGTTGCCTTCACTGAGTGGGAAGAGATTCTGATGGATGCCTTGGAGGTTAAGGCACCATCCCAGCTGACATCTCCTGAAGGACTTAGGAAGGTTGCCCGTGCCCTGCTGCTCAAGGATGGGGTTGTGCTGGATTGCCCGGAAACAGCAGAGTCTGAGTTCATACCTCCGGCAGCAAACTTTGAGATCAATCCAGCTGATCAGGTAACTCCTAAAAGTTTGGGACAACTTAAAGATTATGTGATGATCACATCAGGGAGGTCAAAGCCACTCTGCTGGCTGCCAAGTCAGCTGCCCCCTCTCTGATTGAACAACACGTTCATCAAGTTTTGCTGGATCATCGAAACAAGTTGAAAGAAGCTATGGAGGACAGCTTGTATGCCACCAGGATAGAGTTTTTCCATACTCTACAGAATTTCAAGATGACAGCCAAGGCATTTACTGATGATGCCTCTGCTACCCTCTCTGCTGAATCTGAGAGATTTAGACTGGTCTCTGAGAGGTTGGAAGGTCAGATTGCTGAATGCAAAAACAGTCAGGAGGACCTAAAAGCTATTGTGGATAATATTCCTACTTCTCTACCTTCTTCCTCGATGATTGATGATATCAAAAAGGGGGAAGAGAAGAACTCAGCTGCTATTGAGAAGAACTCAACTGCTATTGCTGCCCTGCAATCTGAGATGGCCTCTCTGAGAGCTCTACTGGTAGATAATCATGGTGTTCTATCTGCTAGAGTAGAAAATGTTGAAGATTACATCAATACAAGAAAGGTTGCAGCTCAGAAGACTCAGGAGTTGAGAGATCAGAAGATGGCTGAGGCACTACTGAGACAAGAGGTGGTAGCTGAAGAAAGGGAGAAAAAGAAGAGAATTATGAATGCTGAACTGGATGAGAAGCTGGCAAAGGAGTTGCAGCTAGCTGTAAAGGAGACTCCAGAAGAGAGGAGTAAGAGGCAGGAAAGAGAAATGAATGATGAGCTGGAAAGACGTTATCAGAGGAAACTGAAGAAGCAAGGGAAGACAGTTTCTCAGGGTAGCAGGACTAGAAGTGGAAAGTACATTCAGGATCCAAATGAGCCTTTGGTTGATGGACCAATTGACATGTTCTACAATCAATTGTCAGATGAGCTTGTGCATCTTTGGAAAACTATAAAGGCTAAGACTATGATCCACTTCTATGTTCTCAGAGGAGAAGATACCAGAGGAGAAAGAGAGAAGAATGCTGAGTTCAGAAACTGGTTAAGGGAGACCTTTCCAAAATTCTTCAAATCTATTTCGGATGAAATGCTTAAGCTGGATGTTCAGCCGGAGTTACCAGAGATAGAGTACCTTCCAACTCCAACTGATGAGAGTGAGAAGATAGACTGGGTGGAAATCAGGAAGCATTGGTTGCAGATTACTTTACTTTTTCCACAACTCTCTGACAATTCTCTGCCAGCTCTGAGGGAGATAGAGAAGAGGTTCCTCGACTGGATGCAAGTTCCTCTCGACAGCAGAAGACCTCTCCTTATGTAATTGTCCAGCTGAGTCAACTGAGGATTAGGTACTTTCTTTTGATTGTAACTTCTCTTTTGTTTAATGAAGCTTTATGATTCCAGACAACTTCTTGTTGTCAGCTGCATTTTTTTTTCTGTCTAAGGATCTTATCTAAAGATCTTATTTTCTGTCCTATTTTGATTGAAAATGCTTATCTGTTGAGATCAGCTGAGTTGGTTTTGATATCATCAAAAAGGGGGAACTTGTTAGGATATCTGTGTTTGATGTTTTGATGATATAATAAACCAATCAGCTTGTAATAGGACCAGCTGAACATGTTAGTCAGCTGATGAGTAGTTAGGATTAGATAGGTTTGAGTGAGGGGGAATCTACCTTGCTGCCTAGAAGATCCGAAGCTATCATAGAGAAGAAGACCAGCTGAGACCTTGAGGACTTAGCCGATTTCAGAGGACAGAAGATTTAAGCAGCTGACACTGGAGTATCGAGAGCAGATCATCAGAGGAGTTAACATCAGCTGACATCAGAAGATCAACTGATCAGCTAAGAGCACGTTGCAGACAAGACAAGGACCATGGATAAAAGACATATTCAGACAAAGTCAAGAAGACCAGCTGAGGTGCACACCAACAGACTTGTACATCAGCTGAGGTCCTAATACCAGCAGACTGGTACACCAGCTGAGGAGACAGATCAGCTGAGGTCTTGTGCTTGGCCCAGATTCTTCGGAATAATTTCAGGGTTGACTTGCGACCTAAAAGGGATTCCCAGAATAGAAGATCAATCAATCAAGGGGACAAACTTGATTGATTGTAGATCGCGAAGATTGACGGGAATCAAGAAGGAGATTCAATCAATCTCAATGACTGATTGAATACGAGATTATAGGATCTCAGATTTCTAGTCCATCCCAACGGCTAGTTATTTGACCCTATAAATTAGAGTAACAGTGATAATTTCAGTATCGGATTTACACGCATATTAAGCTAGCCGAAACTCTGTCAGAATTATCACTTGCACTCAAAAACCCCATTCATACTTATCTTTTGTAAAAGTTTTGTAGAAGCTGTGAGAAGTCAATTGCGATTGAAGCGTTGGCAATTTGTAAGAGAATAGTACTCTCGAAGTGTGTAAGTGAGTAAGTGAGTGAGTGAGTTAGTGGAGAGCCCCACAATTCCAGTTGGATTGTGGAGTGTGGAGTAGGACATTTGTCCGAACCACTATAAATCCCTTGCGTCTCGTCTTATTTCTTTCTGTTCTTTACTTGTGCACATCTTCTAAAACTGATTTTCATTAAAAACGTTTCCGCACAATTCACAGCGCACAACTTTCAAATTTAGACTAACTCAAGTAGTCTGCTGGTTTTCTGAATAAGCAAAATAATTTGAAAAATATTTTTGAATCCTTACAAGTCTATTCAACCGCCCCTTCTAGACTTGTTCAAAGGTATTCTTCCCTAAAACCTGCCTTTGAGACCAACATTGTTCTTGGGGTATAAACATATTATGGTTTAGATATGAATAATGTATTCTAAGTGTAATACTGAACTGACCTTCGGGTATTATCAAATAAACCTATGGGTATATTTTTTAACATATATTTCTATTACAGGAATTTCCAAACACAGATTGTGTCTTTGAAATCTCCAACAAAATGCAATTGCAAGATTTGGATAACTAAAGAGAGATGGACCTTTTAAAAGTGCATTTAACCATTGTTTAACAGGTTGTGATGATGAGAAGGAGTTTGAAATCAGTTGGGAAAATATGATATCAACTTACAAGCTGCAAAACAATGCTTGGTTTAAAAGACTGTATAGTCTTAAAGATAAATGGTGCACAACATTAAGCAAGAACATATTTTCTCCTGGAATAAGATCATCCCAAAGAAGTGAAAGCACTAATCACGCAATTGGATTTAAAGCGCACAAACAGACAAATTTGACATAATTCTACAAGATTTTCAATGACACATTAACTCAGTGGAGGAGGACAGAGAAAAGGGATGAATTCAATTGTTCAAGAATGACACCAGAATCTCCTTTTGGAATGAAAGGGATTATAAAACATGTTGCAGAGGTATACACTCACACAATTTTTAAGCACTTTGAAAAAGAGTTCTCAAAATCTTTATTTGTTTCTTCTACTGTTACTGAATTCTATGAAACCACCTTGGTTTATAACGTAATGAATGATGATGGAACTAGATGTAACAGAGTGGTATACGACACAGCTATGAACCTTCTCAGCTGTGATTGTAAGAAGTTTGAAAAATATGGAATATTGTGCTATCACTGCTTGAGAGTAATGAATATACATGTTGTTACCGATTTATCGGGCAATATGAGCGGATTTATGTGGCTATAGGGGTATCCCCGATTCTCGAATAACAAACAATAATAAGTAAATATGAACAACAACACTGCGGGAAGAGCTTGAGAGCTCCTCCCTTGAATATGGCTTTGAGTGCTCCAAAGAGAGCCCCCTAACCTATGTGTGTATTATATCTTGAATCGTCCATTACAAATGAGAAGGATGCCCTCTATTTATAGAGAGCCAAGTATAAAAGTCAAAAAGACCTAACTGCCCATTCTAATTGGGCCTATTACATTTTATCATAAAAAGGCCTAAACTATTACATTAGAGGAATTCGGCCCATTTAGGGGTAAACCCGGGTTCCGGTGGACCCCGGTTTAGAGGCCCAAAATTGTAGTATTTTGGTCACAACAATACACTCTATACAAAAAATACCTGATAATTACATATTAAAGAGATGGTCCAAACTTGCAAAGGAACAAGTGTGGAACAAGATTGGAGCTGCAGCAACAAATGATAACATGTATCAATTGTACTTTGGGTATTCTTTAATTATTCTCTGGGTATTTTAATAAATTCTTTGGGTATTACTATAGATATTATATTATGTTCTTTGGGTATTCTTTGATTATTCTATGGGTATTACTGATATTTTTATGGGGTATTAAATAAAAATATTCGGTTATTAACAGATTCTAACTATATTACTCTATCAAATAGGGAAAAGTGTTCTAGCAATATACCTTGGAGACATGATATCATAAGGAAGTACTACAATGTAGTATTGATGAGTGAAGAAATTGAAGAAATGAGAGAACTCATAGAAGATGGATATGAAAAAATATGTACAGTTCTTAATGCAAGGAATTCAAAGCAACATGAAGACATTGAGGCTCATTCCGAAACATTGAACAAAGTTCTCGATCCCGAACGCTCAGTAACAAAGGGAAGAAGTAAAAGGATTAAGAGTGGTATCCATACTAGAAAGAAAAACAAGTCAACAACTTCACAGTCATCACATATGAGAGAATATGGATCAATTACACCTAATCCTCATATAATTTGAATGATGATTATATTTCTGCTTTGATTAATAAATAGATATTACATTTTTTCAATAAAAATGTTTATTACAATTCCAAGTAATTTATTAAATTTGTTGTATCTGATGTGTATTATATTTATAGTTTTTTCTTATCGAAATAACCTAGGATTGGATGTAGAGTATGTGATATAAAAATTTGTATGAGATAATCTCATTAGTTTTTCTAATATTTTCAGAATTTGAGCATTATAAAATTTTGCAAAATGATTACGCTCATAGATGAGATGATTTTGTTGAAATTTTGCTCAATGGATAGTGCTGAGATTCTTTCAAGGTCAATTACTGAATTATAAATAAAGCAGAAAAAAGAAATGTGTGTCATTTAAACCTTATTTTAAGGTCAATTATAAGACTTCTTTCCCTTTAGATTTTGTGATATAATAAAATTAAGGTGTAGCTAATTAGTTTTGTGATAGGAACTAATTGAAGTGTGTGTGGACATGGAGATTCTGAGGGAACAAAATAAGACGTAATGCAAGAATCTTATAAGGTAATTAATTAATTATAAATATCTGAAACACAAGTGTGAATGATGCTAATATCAGCATCTTTGATGATATCACGCCCCTCAACTTATTCATAAACTAGAATATATATATATATATACATATATAAATATATATAATTTTATAAAAAAAACTCATTTTTAATAATAAATGTATAAAATACCACCATGCTTTATTAATTGGGTAAAGCTCTTCTATATTTGATAAAAGTATACATACAAGAATAAATTGAGTTATCTTTTGTTAGTATTTTTGCCAACTAGCCATAGATGAGACTTAATTTTGAGTGATGATTTTTACTTTCCTGTTCAAAATATTATTAGTTTGAATTATACTTTTAAAAATAAAATAATTCATTTGAACCCTTTCGGTGAGATTAAAAATAAAACCAAAACGAGTTATTTTTGAACTATTCAATTCGAAAAATATTTATTTGAGCTTGTTTGCTCAATTTTATAAATTAAGCTCTAAATTTGAGCACAAGTCTAATGGTATTTGATTTGAAACCCCAACTTCCCAACTATAAATGAATTACATATATAAACACTATCAATATCATGCAATAAATAAACTCAATCATCAAGTTCTCTTACATGCTTAACTTTAGTGTGAAAAAGATTAAATGTGACTTATTTCTCTAATTGCAGGTCAATAGATATTTAAAATTAAATTTGATTGAACTAAAGTTCGCGATGAATTCAGATTTACAAAAATCCTACTCTTTTATAAAATATTTATGAACAAGTTTTTGAAGTGCTGAGAAGTTTCTTTAGATGGGTAATAGTGATTTTTTTGGACAATTTTAATTTTAACTCCTTGATCTTGTTAACGAGTTCTTTGTCAAGACGAGCTTGAATTTGATTCGTTTATCGCATTAATGAACTTTTTTCAAGTTAGATTCGAATCTATGAGAAACTCGATATTTTATACTCCAACCAAACTCGAGTTCTACTACTTAGAGTTCAGACATAGCTCAATTCTGATTGATTCAGCTCAACTACATCCTCATGCCATGTATGATGATCGAAGGGAAAGTTCTCACCAAATTTAAACTCTATATATGACTCAACTAATGCAATTTATAGAATGTAAATAAGAGAATTATATTTGGGCCAAAGTCTTTTAATTATATTAATATTTTGGGTCTAAACAAATCTCCTGCACTAAGTTTAAACCATAGAATAATAACCTAACTCGTTATATGTTGCAAGTTTCCACGGATCAATTGATACTCCCTCCATCTCTCAAATTTATTCCCACTTTTTATTTCATTCATCCCCCAAATTTATTCTCATTCCTTTTTTTAGAAAATATTATTTTATTATCACACTCACAAACAATCATTTTATTTTTTAGTGGATCCCACAATTATTCAATAATAACTTCACTTTATTTACTTTATTTTACTTTTTTTAAAAATCCGTACCTATACAAATGAAAATAAATTTGGGGTACAGATAGATTATAATATATCAACGTTTTTTTTTTGAAAGGATAATATATCAACGTTTGGTTGTGTACTTCTATCACGTGTTCTCCCAGTTTAATATCCATAGATTTTTCATTTTTTATTTGGTTGCAGGCTTTTCAAGGTAAAGGCTAAAGGCTCCCTTTTTATAGAAAATTCTATGGGCCCAACTATATACCCCTCCAACATTATTAGATACCCCCATCCAAAATATTTTTATTCTATTTTTAATATATTTTTGTCGAAATTTATTCCATATTTTAACAAAAATGTGTGAAATATATGTTTGGAAAAATTGCAAAAATATTAATTCAGTAAATATCTGTCGAAATTTAGTTAATTTTTCGATAAAAATATAGTGAAAATAGAATGTGTACATTAAAAGAGTGTGTATCTAATAAGGACGGAGGGGTATATAGTCTGGGCCAAATTCTATATAATTTTAGGCCCAAATAATTTTACAACCTATACAATTCCATCACAAAACCCAATCCTTGTAATTTTTGCAATATGCATATATGATGGTATTCTTGAATTCTTGAAAATGATCAGGACATCTAATTTAAATTTTGATGGAAGAAATTATTTTACTAAGACGAGTATGTTAATTAATTTAAGGTGGTTTAGCTTATAATTTGCTTTTGCAAATCTTATAAAATCTTAAATAAAAATACTGTAATTTAATACATAAAAAATTTGTTTTCTACTAATTGATTGAATCACATTTCATCTAAAAGTTGGAACTTGTTATGACGTGTGAAATAACTAATTTATTTAATTTTTCTAATTGATCACTCGTGGACTAAATTTCTCAATTTTCTGCTTTGTGAGGAGGTTCAATGAGAATGTTGGGTTAGCATAAATTCTGATATTAAGAATTTAAAAAAATATAATCAATTCATTTTTATATAATTTTTCTAAAAATTTTGCACAATATTTGGATAAAGTAAAAATATCAAAATGATGAAATGGAGAAATCAAATTAATAAAGGGTCATTTACAATTTTACATATAGGTTTAAAAAAATCACTATGTTTATAAATAAGTGCTGTGCAAAAAAAAAAAATTGTATTTCTGTGCAAAAAATTGTGTAACTATTCGTAAATATAATAATTTTTTGAATATAAACGAGGACGTTGGCCTTTCCGCATAATGCAAGGAGAATTTGATGGGACCCAAATTTAATTTCTTGATAGCGACGAGGGTTTTGATTGTGTGTGAACGGTTTTCTCACTCTTCCTACACCTACTTCAACGTCTTCAAACATGACCATGTGTTGTACTCCTTGTGTGGTCGATGTATAATGGCATGGGACTTTTCCTCAATCACTCTATAGCATTATCTTTTAATTTAAAAGTGTCTTGATCACGTACATTTCAGTTTATCTAACCCATACTTTATCTACAAAAGGTAAAAAATGGATTAAAATGTGAAAATTTGTATTATATATTTATCTATATATGCCTCTCATTTTTCTTTATATATATATTGATTGGTTGATGCTTACTAAAGTTTCTCTGTTTCTGTTTCGCTCTAAAACGGGCACTAAGTAGAGATATGAGGTTTTGTAGCTCTTCCTTGAGCATATTGTCGTCTTCTTCGCCTTTGGTCTTGAGAATATTAACTAATGTTCGATTATCCGGCACCAGTTTTAGGGCTACCTATAATTCAAATCAATAATGATTTGGAATAATATAGAAACAAATTAAAGAAATCAAATATTAATTCCTTGTAAGATAGATATATGATTGTGATATTCTAGTTTTTATCGTATCGATTTCATGCATGAGATCATCTCGTACATAATTTTCTATATAAAAGAAAATGAAGTGTTGGAATGTAATGTTACTTTAAAGGCTGCCGATGAAATCCATCCATTCCATGGTCTTAAAGTGATATTATATGACTCTTCCACTGCCTGCTCCATATTTATCTCTAAATCCTTCACCAGCAATTGGAGCAAAGCTGCAATAAAATCCAATGACCTGCATATCACAATTTTATGAATTTTTTTTTTTAAATAATGTGTCGAAATCATATACTCCCCCAGTCCCAATTTTTTTTCCCCTTTTTTCATTTTGGGAGTCTCAACTCTTTTTCCTACCTTAAAAAGGAAATAGTTTACACTCACAAAAGTCAATAAAAATACACTTTTTATATTTTATTAATTAACTTCACAGTTACATACTCTACCTTTTAATTAATTTGTGTGCCCAGATTTTTTGAAAAAAAAACCCAGGACGGAGAGAGTATATAATTAATTGTAAAAAATATAAATAGGTACCTTGTGAGCCAAACGAATGCATTACTGCAGGTGGGGCCATTTCTTGGCCCGTCCTCATTCACCTCCTTCTTCAAAATCTCGACCATATCCCAATACATCTGAATCATGGAACTTCTCTAATCTCTACATGATGGAAAAAAAATCAACATTTTCATATATATATATATATATATATATATATAATGGTTTAGGAAGTTATGTCTTTTTTTAAGATTTTTAAAAATTTATAATTAAAACCAACATTGCCACAACATCCTTAATTCATATCTAATTTTTTTTAAAAAAACATCAATTTCCTAAACCATTAAAAAAAAAAAACATACAAACACAAACACTAGAAAATTAATTGCAACAAACTTCTTGGACGTTTTTTTTTCTTGGATCGAACCTTCCAACTTTAATCTCTGGAATTGTGCTTTTTACTCTGATGATCGGACTGATCCTTCTCAGGTAAAAAGCAGTTGCCACATATTTTGCAAAATAACTTATGATTCCATATAGTCCGTTGATGTTCCTGGTAGTGGGTACCCATTTGTTCCAGTGTGTTAAAAATATACTAATGCCGACCGCTGTTGGGGTAAAGCTCATCCATATTGGTGTTGTCTCGCACCACCTTCTTAATCTCCTCTATGTTATCTTTGGATAATTTCATCCCCTTCTTGATCGCGAGGGACCGGGCCTCATTGGTGACTCATTTCTCCCGTAATTCCAGTAGACAAAATTCTACAGACGCATCGATATATTTCCGGGGGACTGCGAAACCCCTTTTTTAAATTTTTGCGAGTGGATGAAGAGTTGATTATGGTGGTGGGAGTGCGAGACAGGTGGAACCGAGATAGTGTTGGGAGAGAAGAGAGTGGAGGTAGAGGTGGTGGTAGGGGAGGGGGAAAAGAGAATGGAGGTAGTGGTTGCAACCGATCCGACCATACGGAACGACGGAGAAGGTGGTGGAGGGAGATGACATCGGGCAGCGAACTTGATCAGGAGGAATGCCATGGATATACCAATGCATATGACAATCCCTCTGGTAAATATATATATATTTCTTGATCCATGGGGGTACATAATGATTGTGCTGGATATGTTGCCACAAATTTAGAAATATTCATATGTAGGAATCTGGATTATCTACAATTTTGTTTCTTGCAAGAAGTACCATCGCATCTAAAATAGATGTATTTGGATTTAAATTTAAGTCCAACTATTGAGAATGCTCTTATAGGAGAAAAAATACGTTCCGAATTTTTTTTTTGTAATTCTTGTTCGGAAAACCAAATCTGAAATATTGTTTTATTTTGATATTTTTTCCCAAAAAAATATATAAATTTTCGAGAAAATAAGTCGAACAACACGTAAAATGGAACAAAATTTCGACAAACATTTTCAAAATGAGACAAAATTTTAGGAAAAAGAAAAACGAGAACTTCACATATTTACATGCGTATGGAAGGGAGAGAGAAAAAAAAAGTGGTTGTGGGTTCAGACCTATGTTGCACGAGTGCGGGTGAGATACAATACGGGTGCGGGGATACGTTATTTTTTAAAATTGTAGGATACGATTCGTCAAGGATACGTCTATTTTATATTAAATTTTAATATATATATATATATATATAATAACTTGTATTTAATTAAAATATAAAGAAAATTTATCAAACATATCACAAAACAACAATTAAAATGAAATACTATCAATTTACATAAATTATAATAAAAAATTTAATTTAAACAACTTGTATTCTTTAGTTTAGTTTGATATTTTGCCTTTATTACTTATAAATTAAATATTAAGTTATACTTATATATTATATTTTTTTACGGAATACTTATATGTTATATTATATATTTATATTATATTATATACTTATATACTTATACTCCCTCTGTCCCGCAGGAATTTGCACACTTTCCTTATTTGGACGTCCCACACAAATTTGCACACTACTAAAAAAGGAAGCATTGATTTACGTGCACACTCACAAACCTTTACACATATTTACCCATATACCACTACTTTATATATAAAACTATTTTTTCTTAAAAAATGTGCCGTCCCGTAGGGTGCAAATTCCTACGGGACGGAGGGAGTATTTTATATTTTAATAATAAATTTTAAAATTTTACAAAAAAAATCCTAATTTTTTTTAAAAATTGCTATAAAACCGGATACGCGTATCCTTAGTCGAGGATACGCGTATCCGCCCAAAAAAAATTAAAAAATATTCGGATACGCCACGTGGCATATCGGGTGCGAATCCGACGCGAATCGCACCCGCACCAGTATCCCCGCGTATTCGATACTGCATACCTTCAAATTTTGAAGAACCGTGCAACATAGGTTCATACTACACGGCTGCTGAAGTTTGAAGGTTGAGGGAAAGTTAGGTTTTTTTTGGAAGGTTAAAAAGGTCATATAAAATGGATGTCTCGACTTAACCTGAGCCTTAAATTTTTGTACTTCACTACCAGCCCATAAAGAGGCCCAGTATTATTGTAGATTGTTAAATGGATCAGCCCACGAAATAATTGTAGCATTAGAAAATAGAAACACCTTTTTTTTTTTTATTTACAGATAATGCCAGAAACCATCGTCGAGAGGGTTACAAATTCTATCGGCGATGGCGCGAGTTTTAACGGTCACTGCAACGTCAACTGGGCGGCGACTTCTCGCTCCACCGCGCTCTTTAGTGCCGGTGACCATAGCTACATCTTCTTCTGTATCGTCTTCGAAATGTTACTCGACCATGAGCTGGAATCTCCTGCAGCGCAGGACCACTGTGCTCCCCTCTAGGAAGCTTGTGATTCGTTCAGCCAGAACCGAGTCCACAGAGGCCGCTCTTGGTTCCAGAGCACCTGATTTCGAGGTCAATGGAGTCTCTCTCTCTCTTGCAATTCTTTTTGTGTGTGTGGTTTAAGTTTGTTAAACCTCAAATTTCTTTTGAATTTTAGCTTCCGGAGCCTCTAACAGGGAAGATATGGAAGCTGGATGAATTTGAATCTTATCCAGCGTTACTGGTAATGATATGCATATTTTTTTAGTTTTATTTATCCATTTAGTTAATTGTTTAATTTTATTTTTCTCTGTTTACTCGTGCGCTAGTTCTTGTGTCCATTATAATGTGGTTAGACGACTGATAACTCTCTTTCTAGCTATTTAGGTGTAGGCATCGCTCCGGAGTTTTTATTCAAGAGTAAAAATCATACTGTATGAGATGTTTGGCAAGTTTACTTCACAAGCAATATGATATGAACATCCGTTGAAGGGATATTTTATAATTGATATAGCTCTGGGATGTTTGATCAAGACATTATGAGTAATGTGCAGTGGTCATGATATTGATATATTTTGATTACGAAAATTGAACTAATCTCTCCTGTGTTATTATACCTGTGGTAGTCAAAAGGATTATTTCAGAACCTATTTGTTATACTCCTGAGGCCTCAGTAGCAAATTTATATATTTTACTACTTTGATGTTCATGCTTCTATCCAATGCACTCACAGTTGGAGTCTAATTTATTTCTAGTGCAAATATATTTCCCTTCCTTTTGGTTTTTATGATGCCAAAATACACCATCTGAGGATTGTGATGTTATTCTTTTATTTTCTTTTTTTGTGACCTGATGAGTATAGTTTGTCTTGATCCCTGCATTAATGTTAAGGCTACATTATTAGATAGACACAATTGACTAAAAGACACAACTAAAAGTTCCTCTGTAGACCTCCCATCATCCCAATTTAAGAGTAATGGGATTGGTCTGGCTGTGAGAAGGGAAACGTGGTGCAAGCAAAAATGCTAAAGTGATAATTTGTCTATCCTATCAGAAATTCATTGTAAACAAAGACTAGCATTAGAAATGGGTTCTTGAAATGCAATAAGCTCATGAGAAACAAAGTGGTGCATGTGTACATTATCTGTTGCTCTACACAAGTTATATTGGACCTTCAAAGAGGGAATTCGAAAAAGAATAAGTAAAAAGCAAAAGTTACCCGTTGCCTTGAAAATCTAAATGCTAATCTAAATAGAATCATTGTAAGAGATTAATTCAGAGTCTGATTTACAACCAATATGACAAAGGTTGTGTCTATATAAAATTTCAATTTTCACCGTGCAAAAGCTAAAATAATTTTTTATCACGGGGTATATTTTTTCTGTTTCCCCCCAACTCGATGTGTGTCTACTTGGAGTTTAAAGAGAATATTAAATTTTTACATAAATCACGAGACACTTAAACTTCCTTGTGTGATAATGTGATGAACTCATATCAGTAGCTAAAACTATTGAAATAGTTTGTTCTATGAGCTTACTCTTGTTGTTTATCATCTACTACGTTTTACTTCTATCCGCAATGATGCTCTAGATACAAATAGACACATTATAGCGTAGAATAGTTTTTTTGTTTTTTTGGAGGGATGACGCGGTCCTTGTTCTATTGGTAAATGATGTTGCTGAATCAAAGAAGCATGAATATTCTTGCTTTTATGGGGAGATAGCCTGGTCAACTCAATTTCCTTTTTTTTTTTTTTTTAAATGGATGCCTGATTCTTAGGATGAATTGTGCTTGCAGGTAATGTTCATATGCAACCACTGCCCCTTTGTCATACATTTGAAGAAAGATATCGTAAAGCTCACAAACTTCTACATGAAGGTAAGTTACTATCTTGTTTATTTTCTGTTATTTTTCTTGTTTTGCATGGCACTACCAGTCTACCATCATATACTTTTGCAAAGAGCAATCGAAGAATAAAATAAATCTTTATTGATGTCTGTGTGGCAGAAAGGACTTGCTGTGATTGCGATTTCTTCAAACTCTGTAACTACTCATCCACAGGTTCAGATGACTTTATATATTCCA
The DNA here is from genome assembly GCA_026898435.1 of Prunella vulgaris. Classification (NCBI taxonomy): domain Eukaryota; kingdom Viridiplantae; phylum Streptophyta; class Magnoliopsida; order Lamiales; family Lamiaceae; genus Prunella; species Prunella vulgaris. The sequence goes on along the minus strand of JAPKLY010000281.1, from coordinate 111,184 downwards.
GTTTGAGCAATGTTGAGGACATTGAATGATTCGCCCAGCATTAACTTATCACTCACAGGATGGACCAGAGTTTATGGCTGAGGATGCTAAGATATTTAACTATCAGTTTCCATATCTCTATGATGAGGTAATAGTGTATCATCCATTGTTGCCTTTTTGGTGGCTGTAATGTTAGAATTGTGTCTCTAACCTTTCTTGATGTCTTCTTACCGCCTTATCAGGGAACCAATAGTGAAACTTTCTTGTTTAGACATATTTCCACATTTCCCTTTATGTTTTGAGATGCTTGGCGGTGGAAATTTGCATGCACTAATTGTTGTCTAGCATGCCATAATGTAGCCTTTTAAGGGGAGATTGGTTCACGGGGAAAACTACTGATCGAATTAGCTGTTTATCTGCAGTCCCAAAAAGTTGCAAGAAACTTTGGAGCTGTTTGTACACCCGAGTTTTTCTTATATAAAAAGGTAATCATTAGATTAATAGCTCTTAGCTTACCTGCGTGGATCTCTACACAAATATATGAATATTAGTTTGACCTCAACTTTAAAAAAAAAAAAATTATCTGATAAAACAGAGATATGATTTGTTATTTTGGCAACAGGATGGCCGTAGGCCATTTGAGTTGGTTTACCATGGGCAGTTCGATGATTCACGGCCAAGTAACAATATACGCGTCACAGGAAGGTTGATTCTGCACTCTTATGTTTAAAAACATATATATCAAAAGTTAAATAAATTACTTACTGAGCACTTGATGTGAGATGTAATTTAGGGATTTGAGCTTAGCAATAGACAAAGTGCTAAGTGGACAACCAGTACCATCCAATCAGAAGCCTAGGTATTGCTTCGTTTAACCTTTTGCTGTTCTACAGTTGTTATCCCATCTTTAGGAAGCGTATTGTTCAGTCTTTTAGTTACTTTAGCTGAGTCTTAAGCTAATATATTTTGTCTGCAGTGTTGGATGTAGCATAAAGTGGAATCCTCAAGTGAAGGCCTAAATCGAGGCGGTTCGTGTCCCTTGAAGATGATTTTTTCAGCCTTGCGTTGCAGGAGACTATAATTTTGTGGATGATAGCACGGTGGACCCCCATGTTATATTTATTTTGATCATTTACCTAATCTTTGTGAGTTCATCCAGAAATCAACTAATTAGGGCTTCCTTTTCATATTATTGGGCAACTGTTTAATTTTGTTGCATGTATATGACTTGTGCTTCCACATACAATAAACTTTTTTATATTTCAATATCCTTATAGTGGCTGCTTTTACAGGATGTTTTCTAAGACTAGAGTAGGTTTTATATGAAAATGATTCATGATATAGGTGCTGCTTTTACAGGATGTTTTCTAAGACTAGAATAGGTTTTATATGAAAATGGTTAATGACAAGCTTATCATGAAACTGTTTTAAAATATCAAATATTTGGTCAAGTGTATTAAAATATTCATCAAAAGTACCAAAAAGTTGGGGTCAATAAAATCTATAACAATTATAACATAATTTCATTGACCCAAAATTTTTATACTTCTGGCCAAATATTTGATACTTTAAAACTGGTTTATGATGAACTTATTCATACAAAACTTTACCAATGTTTATAATTTTATACAAAGGTCTTCTGTCACTTTACACAAACTTCACAATAATTGAAGTTGCTCTATTCACCAACAGCTAAACAAGGGTCAACTTGGCATTAAACATTCTAGTCTTCTAACTTCTAAGCATAATATCAGTATCAAGGGGGTTGTAATTTCAGTTTTTTGCACTAATTCATGGCATCATGATTGCAGCCATTGTGATTACTGTTAATGAAGCTTGACGACGTATAATAATTTGTGCGGCCCCGCCTAATACACTCACCACAAAGCAAATGTTGCTTTCAACAACATGCATGTATGTCGCTTCCAACTTTACTGATTAAGATGTTTTGGATGAATTGATGATGGAGAATGATGGTCCCTTTTCTTCCCATGATGCTACTTTTCCTTAGAGTACTGCCAAACAGAATCTTATTATATTACTCTGCTTGTTTCACATCGTTGTGTGCAAGTGAAAGAAACCACTCTAATTTCAGGTCTCAGTCAGGAAAGCTGTGTTTGATTTTTGCTGCTTATTTTTTAACAGCTAGATATTTTTGTGAATTTATTCTTACTGGTTTTAATTTTAGTTTATTTGGGCATCTGCTAAGATAATGAAGTGGAATTAAATAGTCTAATGTAATTTCGACTAGAGCTTGATACAGAAAGAATCTTTACAGTTTCTTCGAAAAGAATAAAACTGAACTAGATATAGTACAATGTAGATCAGGAACTGGCTACTGCGAATGAGAGGGTGAAATAATAAGACTTCTTGATGACCTGGAAAAACTCGAGCAGTGATCTGCTGCACTTCGGTTTGAGACCGACTCTTTGCTGGGGGTGTTTGGTTTCTCGGACTCTTCGTTTTCGTGTTTGATTCCTTCCAGCATTGCTACTACGTCCCTCATTGTGGGCCTATCATCTGGACATGAGTTCACACAGAGCAGAGCTATACCTAGTACTTGAAGCATCTCTTCTGTCTGTGTGCTCGACTGTAGAAGTAGTGTTTGATCGACGATAGATGTGAAATGTCCGAGTTTAGTTCGGAGTTCTTCGTAAACCCAAGTGACTATGTGTTTTCCATCTGGAATTCTGGGATCAGTTGGTTCCATCCCTGTTAGAACCTCTAGGAGAACAATGCCATAGCTGTATACGTCGCTCTTCTCAGTAATTTTCAAGCTGTATCCGTATTCTGGACAGAAATACAAGATCATAAGTTTGATATGATCATGAGTAATAAAACGAAATCAAGAAAACATGCTTACCCGGAGCTATGTATCCATATGATCCAGCTACAACATGTGAAGCTCGTGCAGAATCTGGAGAACTCACAAGCTTCGCTAGACCGAAGTCTGCAAGAAAAGCCTCAAATGTCGGACCAATCAAAATGTTGTTGCTCTTGATGTCCCGGTGAACAATCGGGGGTATACAATCGTGGTGGAGATATGCCAGACCTTGAGCTGCTCCCATTACGATAGTGTACCTCGAATTCCAATCTAGGAACATTTTCCTCTCATGAAGCAGTCCTGCCAGACTCCCATTACTGATATAATCAAACAAGAGCAATCTTGTTTTCCCATTGTCACAACAACCTAGAAGCCTTACTATGTTCTTATGTCTTATTGATCCCAGTATTGCAACTTCTGCAGAAAAGAAGTCCCTCTGAGGAATCTCACCTCTCTTCTTTGGACAAAGTCTCTTCACTGCTACCACCTGCCTTGTAGGCATCTCAACCCGGTAAACAGTCCCTGAACTGCCTCTTCCCACGATGTTCGAATCACAAAGCTTCGTTACCACATCTTCGACTGAGAAGTTGAGCTTCTGATACGGTGTGAATTTCCAGTGAAGCCCTCTTTCTTCGTCAATTTTATCGAACTCTGTGTCTTGCTTTCTCTTGTAGTAGTACATTGCTGCCCAAGTTAGCATAACCAAAAAAATGATTAAAATCAGCACAAATAGGACAATCATATTTCTGACAGATTTCCTCCTATGAATCCTATATTTGGAATGACACTTGTTCTTGATGAAACAGAGCTCCTGATTGCCAGCAAATGAGTCAGAAGGAAGGCCCTGAAAGAATTTAGAATCTGGCACGATGCCTGAAAACCTATTGTACGAAACATTGAGAGAAACAAGATTTTCCAGATCAGCCAGAACCTGCAGGCTTCCTACCAACATGTTGTGAGATATGTCCATATTAGCAAGCTTTGAAAATTTCGAAAAGCTTTCCGGGATTGGCCCTGTTAAAGAATTCATGCTCAAGTTCAAAAGTATGTCCAGTTCCTGCAGATGACCAATCTCCTCAGGGATAGCTCCATCAATTCTGTTCCTGCTTACATCCAGCAACTGCAAATCCTTACAGCTTCCAAGTGATCTTGGAATCGAACCTGTGATCTTATTTCCGGACAGCACAAGTTTGTTCAGCGAGATTAGGTTGCCGATGCTTTCTGGGATGTTGCCCGATATCTCATTCATGGAAAGGTCCAAGACATTGAGTTGAAGCAGAGATGCAAATGAAAGAGGGATGTTTCCTCGAAGCTTGTTTCCATGCAAATCAACCATTTCCAGCTGCTTGCAGTTTCCTATCTCTTGAGGAATTCTCCCATTGAACTGATTCTCAGACAGCTCAAGAAACTTCAAGCTCCCAAGCTTCCCAATCTCCGGGGGAATTTGTCCGTCTAACATGTTTGCTCCTAGGCGTAGTCGGATCAGGCTGCTGCAGTTCCCAATTTCAGCTGGAATTTTACCAGAAAAGTGATTTGTAATCAGCAGTAGCTTTGTTAGATTCCTGAGGTTAAAAAGAGACTTTGGAATTGGCCCCGTGAGGGCATTATTGGAGAGGTCTAGATCCTCAAGCTTCTCGCAGTTGGCTAGCTCATTCGGTATTTCGCCCTGGAGACGATTCTTCCATGCAAAGAATAGAGTGAGCTCTTTCAATCGGCCAATGGAAGCTGGAATCTGCCCAGCAAAGAAGTTGTTGTCCAATTCCAGCTGCTTTAAGACGGAGAAATTACCGATATATTCTGGTATATTTCCGGCAAACTTGTTGTCCGACAACAGAAGCCCCTCAAGTGTGAAGATCCTTTGAAGAGATTGAGGTATCTCTCCTGAGAGAAGATTCATTGAGAAATCAACAACTGTCAAACTAGAACAGTTTCCAACATCTCCAGGAATTGTTCCTCTGAGGTTGTTCTGCCACAGTAGCAGCCTCTTGAGCCTCTTAAGGTAGCCCAATTCTGCTGGGATTTCACCCGAAATCTGATTCTGATAGATGAATAAACTCTCCAAACTCGAGCAGTTGCCCAGCTCCGGAGGGATTTCACCGCTCAGATTTGCTGTGTATATGGAAAGTGTTGAGAGATTCTTCAATGTCCCGAAGGCACGAGGAATGTGGCCCGTGATTCCAGTATCCGCAAGGCCTAGAAAACTTAGCCTCGTGCAGTTTGATATCTGACCCGGGATTTCTCCATCAATGAGGTTTCCACCTGCTCGGAAGATTTCAAGAGCTGTTAACTGGCCTATCTCTGTCGGAATTCGTCCAACGAGCTGGTTATCGTACAGTTCGAGCTCCTGCAGCTGCGTGCAGTTCCCGATTTCTTTAGGAATTTCTCCATGCAAGCTGTTCGACATCAGAGATAAGCGCTGCAGCATTGATAGTTTTCCTATTTCAGGTGGTATTCCCCCTGTAAGATTGTTGAGGCTGAGGTCCAAACTAATGAGCAACGAAGTGTTTCCCACCGAGGATGGGATTTCGCCGCTGATATTGGTGTCTTTGAGCACGAGAACTCTAAGGAATCGCAAGGACAAGAACTGGGAAGGAAATGTGGTGGGGAGAGAGATAGATGTAATGGTGATTTCAGAGACGAAATCCTGCTCGTTGCATTTGATGTAGTTCCAGTTGCACGGGGTCTGGTCCGTCGGGTTCCACGAAGAGAAGAAACGGGCTGAGGAGGAAGAGTTGAAGGTCAAAAGCCATGCCAGAAGAGACGAGCCTTCTTGGTTCGAAGCGGAGGTGGTGGGAAACAAGAATATTTTAAGGAAGAAAAGATAAAGGAAAATTGCTTTTCTTGGCATGGTGATCAAAGTGTTCTATCAAATTTGAAACAAGAAATTTGCTGAAATGATTTTGCAATCATAGTGTCATAAATGGTAAAGGGTCCCTCTACCTCTCATCACTAAGATTTATGTATAAATGATTGAATTTGCTCATCTTTTTCTAGTTTCTCACACAGGTTGAGCAGGTATGTCTTTGGGACAGGACAGAGCTACAGAGTGTAAGAGGTAACTTTTTCATGGTTCTTAGTATATATTCTTTAATAGATAAGAGAAATTCTCTTCTACTACACATGGAATTACTAAATCTATCTTGTCCACATTTTCTCTGTCCCTACCTTGTGTGTGTGTGTGTGTTTTTCATTTAGCAAATGAATTGTGGGGTTATTTTGATACCTCAGTAAAATTTTCTTAACAGATAAGATTTATGTTACCCCCTACTTGTAAAGCTTAAGAGGAATTGGGGGTACAATTTTTTTTAATTGGATCATTAATTAGCTCATGAAAAAAGTTTGTACTGAACGTCTAAACCACGTATATTATTCAATTCAAGTGCAGTTTCGAATAATATTTGTTGGTGTTACTAAAAAGTATACTCTCTTTGTTCCACTATAAGTTGCTCACTTTGTCATTTTCGTCCGTCCCACTATATGTTACTCATTTGTTTTTTTAAGTTTTTTTGGAAACTACTATTCACTTCTTTATTATTATTTTCATTTTTCAATACTTTTTACACTATTTTTATTACTTTTTCACTTTTCTTCATCACATCACTTATATTTTTTCATTTTTACCTTAATTTGTGTGTCCAAAAGCAACGAGCAACTTATATCGGGATGGATGGAGTAGTTGTTTACACTTGCACTTTTCAATGAAAACAACTGCAGATAAAAAGATTGGAATACATAATTAAATTATCTCATGAATCATCTTTCGATTGTTCTAATCACAACAATTACTACTGGATCTTGTATCTCTCCCTCTGATTTTATACCTTTAAAAAAAATATAGTGAGATAATGTTTCCAATTAAATATCCAACTAAACAATGAGGACAAATATTGCCACCCATAGAGATGTGAAGACACGACACAACTTACAACCATAAAAGTGTGTGAAGATATCCCAAAATCTGCTTTTCTTTTGGTGATAAAAGTAGGGTTTGCAGTTAGATGTGAAATCTAAGTACACCATCCCTTGATGAAGCCCACACTTTTGCCCATGCATGAACCTTCCCCCAATGTACCTTTGTCACTTTGTTTTTCATGCAATTATTGGATGCATGGCCTTACATTACACAATTAATGTCGTGTAAGAAGTCATTGTTTGTGCTTTTGGCCTCATTAGTCCTTAATTAATTTTCTCTTTGTTTAGAGAAATTCCAAAATAAAGCATGTGCTCATTTGAGAGGAACGTGAACCAGTCTCATGTCCACCAGTTGTATCGTACAATTAATCACAAAAATAAAGTGTGTGTAATTGAAATGTGTGACTGAAAAATGTGAAATAATTTTGGATGCTAATATAATCAAAATGTGTGCATGTGAAATTTCACGGTAGAGTTTCTAGTTGTGATGTTGAAATGGTGTAAAGGGTCCCACCACCACGTGTGCCCAAGGAAATAATAATAATAATAATAATAATTTATTTATTTATTTAGTGAATTTATGTTTTTTTTTTTTTTTTTTATATCAACCCCTTGTTCTTTACAACCATTCAAAAGCGACATCGAAGGCAACACTGCCAGGAAAATGGATTGTATGAAAGAGAAAGACACATGAGAATTAATGACGAAAATATTAGAAAGTGGAACTCACACATGTTATTTTCATGTGTCTTATCTTTATCCCAATTTATATAAATAAAATAAATAAATATAAATAAAAATCGAGGAAATGACACACAAAAAATGACACACACTACCCCCTCTCCGAAGTTTTCCAGGAAATGACACACAAAAGTTAAAATAATAATTAAAAATTTGAGAGGCAATTTGTGAAATTTTGTATACTTCATAAAATTGATTGGATTGTGTGTGTATGTAGTTTAATATAAATTTGTTGATATCGTAAGGATGAAATTCATGGAAGATTTTTCATTTTAAAGATGTAAAAAGCTTTTTTAATACATATAAGAAAGGAAGGTGTATAAGTTTTTTTTTTATTTGAATCTCATATGCTACTTGTGAACGTTGCAATTTATTCAATAGTTGAGATTGTTTATATTGAAAAGTTAAATCTGATTATATTGAAAAAAAAATATTATCATTAATTTTCAATGTAAAATTTTTAGAGTAATAAATTCACACTTTTCAGTTTAATAAGACTTAACTTTTCAGTATAAATAATATCAACTGTTGAATAAGTGTATCGTATTTCAGGTGCACACGAAACTCACACCTTTTCTTTTTAATGGAGGGGGAAATAGTGGACATTATTTCTTCATTTTGAATTAATATTATGGTGGTGTTTGTTAAAATTCTATTAGCAAATTATTTAGTGTGTTTTATATCTTTTTTACAAGATTAAATAAGCTAGAGATGTAATAATATAAAAACTGATAAGGGGTGTTCTTAACCGATTAAACTTTTCTTCAATATGTATTGCTTATATTTAATTATGAAGCAAAATTTTCAAAATTTACCATTTTTTATCTCTTAAAATGTTTTTTCAACACTATCAACTTATTTAAAATTATAATATTTTTCAAACACCCTTAGGTCATGAAAGTAGGGGTGGGTGTTCGGTCGGTTTGAACTATTTTTTAACCGAAATAACCAAGTTTTATAATCCAGAAATCGAAATCGAATCGAACTTTTTAATAACCGAAAAAATTGAAACCGAAATATATTTTGGTTAATTCGGTTAAAATTGATTTTTTTTAATATTTTTCATAATTTAGTTGTATGATCTAATTTTTCAAGTATTTTTTAGTATTTACAACACTAAAATCAAAATGGAACTAGGGTTTAAAAAGAAAAGTGAATAAATATTAAATTATGATAAACAATAATATATTATATATTATTTATATAATATAAATTATATATATAATTTCGATTCTTTTGGATTTTTCGGTTTTATGGACACATAATCGAACCGAAATAATTTCGCTTATTAAAATTATAAACTGAACCAAAAAAATTTAATCAAAATAATCGAACCAAATTAACCGAAATATTTCGATTTGATTTCAAAATTCAGTTTTTCAGTTTATTTCCTACCCCTACACAAGAGAGAGGGAGATTGGGCTTAGCCACTTATAAATTTGGGCCGTTTTATTAGAACGAACTTCAAGCACTACCACATATTCACATACGGAATTGCACAATATTGATCCCACGTAATTTGTGCCTTATTAACAGAGTAATTTTAGCATACACATATATTTAAATTTAAAAAATACTCTAATTAGTATTAGTAATATTCCAAAAAATAATAATTTATGAAATAATCAGTAATATCCCAGTGCAAAAGAAAAAAAAAGTATATGTTTCAAAAAAATAATATTAAAATGGAACTTAAAATTCATGTGCATATCATAGACATGGTATATACTAGAATTTGGCTTAACAATATCATTTAACAACCATACTGAAATAAATCTGCTAATAATCAAATTCAGTTACATATTAATTATATACTTAATTCAATTTATAAAGTTTATATAAATTCTATATATTGCATATAAAAGTATTAAGTCTCGAAAGAATTAACAATAAGATTAAGGGAAAGTATAAAGTATAGACGACATACACTAATTTATAATGTTTTAAAACACATCAATTCTATGTATTTTTTTCTCAATTAATTTATGCAATTCCTTAACTTAGGGATCTTAGTTTATAGTATCATGCCAACATGGTACACTTCGTTTTGTTTATTATGTTCAGGCAATATGTGTCTTAATATATATATATATATATATAAGTATTGAAATCTGAGTATTTGTCAGTAAACATATTATCTACACATTTCAGTTTAAGGTATTTTGACATATTTCCCAACAAGAATAATTATATTATATACAATAGTAAAATGAAAATGTAGAAACTGGAAAATATAAATTAAAGTCTCATTAATTTGATTAATATACATATTAATTTAATGGGTTAATATATCTTAATGCTTGTACGAAAAAAAAGGGTTAATTCTATAAAAACGCACAACCTTTCACTCAACTTTTAATTTAATCATGAACTTCACGTTTATTATAAAAAAATCCCAACCTTTTAAAGGATTTCAATTCGATACATGTTTTTTATTTTCGGTCCGTAATTGATGACGCGTCTCGCTGGAACGCGTGAAAGATTGTCACGCTGGCGTACATAAATTAAATTATCTTTTTATTTTTTATTTTTTAGTTTCCACGTCATATATCATATACACAAAAAATAACAAAAGTTATATTAAAAAAACAATTTTGAGTGCCGTTTTAAGTCTACCTAGAATCCGGTGTAAAAATATTTTTTTCATTGTATTTCTCATTCAAAAAAATATTTTGTAATATAATTTTTTTTTGTATATATTAGATGTGATATGAAAACTAAAAAATAAAAAGTAAAAAGATAATATAATACATATATGCCAGTGTGACAATCTTTCACGTACGTCATCAATTGCGGACCGAAAATAAAAAACGTGTATCGAATTGAAATTATTTAGAATGTTGGGATTTTTTATAATAATCGTGAAACTCAAGATTAAATTGAAAGTTGAGTAAAAAGTAGTGTATTTTTATAGAATTAACCACAAAAAAAAAAAAAAAGATTATCTCAATATCGTATACCTTTCGAGCAAGTAAGGCATGCATAAAGTGTAAACCAATAATTTTAACACATATAAATAAATACATAAAAGATGAAAAAAAATTTGGCAAACACATTTTTTATTAAAAAAGACGTGGGTTACAACTCCCGTGAATCTCTTGATTCTTATCTTCAAGGACATGAGTTTGATTTGTGGTACCGGGGTCTTGGTGACTAATTCCGAATTTGATCTACAATTAGGTAGTAGGGAGTTGATGGAGTCGTTCATGACTTATTCCATTAGACGTGAGAAATATTTGATCTAAAATTTGGTAGTAGGGATCGAGTAGATGGGGTTATTGGTGACTTATTACATCTAACCTATTAAAAATTCATTCCGAATCTCTTATTTATAAGAGATTAGTTACTTGAAGAGCAAGAAAGTGATTTTCTCAAATCGGAGAATAAGAAAAAGATATTTATAAATCTTAAAGATATTATTGTATATTTTATTTTTAAAATTGTGATTTACATAATATATGACACCGTTAAATTTAACAAAATTTCGATGCTTACACCATGCTTAAATTATTCTCAATAATATCTAAGGGCTTAAGCTGTCACTTATTCACCGTGATGTGACTATGATCAATTTAATTATTATAAGTTTGGTGACCTTTTAATTGCAAGCTAGCTAGTTGCAGCTTGCAAGAAATCAATTATATATGCAATTAATTCATCCCACCTTAAAATAGTACCAAGGGAACAACAATTTGTCACTAGTGGACTTCCTAGAAAATTGAGTATTGTCAATAATTCTATATTTTTATTATAGAGACATAATTAGTGTATTTTTAATTAGTTTCATTTTTATTTACTTTATCAGTATATTTTTAATGTATTGGATATAATGTATATATATTGTACATGCAATATTTATTTATGGGATGAAGCATGATTTGCAATAAAAGATTTTCTAGTAACAAAATATAACCACAAAAAGGAAATTGTTCTTTTTGTTTAATTAAAATCTAGGTGAACTTTTTAAATGCGAATTCATTTTGCTTAATATTATGAGGAAGATCCGGATTGGCTTGGAGTGTTTTGAGATTTGGTGAACTAATTTTTAACTATTAACATTTACCGATAAAAAAAAATAGGGAAAATACACTTTTTTATCCTTTAAGTTTGGTTGATTTTGGTTTTCGTCCTCTTATCTTTTAATTTTTGGTTTTAGTCCTGTAAGTTACAAAATTTTAACTTTTTTGTCCTGTGACCTGCTGCAACAGGTCACTTAACAAGTTATATGATGATGTGTCAATTTTATTGTATATTATTTTGATAAAGTCGTACTTGGATGTTTATGATTGTTGGACACTAATATTTGACAATTTAAATTGAATATAAATTAAAGAAAAAACACTTTCCATTAATAATTTTTAATATTTTATGAAAATTAAAATTGACTCTCCTATTAAAAAAATCTAATTTCAAAATTTCACCCACAAGAAAAAAAAAATTCTGTTATAAATTTAAAATATCCTAAAATTTATATTAATTCAATAAATCTAAATAAAAATATAAAAAATTATTAAATCTAATTTTAAATATAAGTAAAAGTTCCAAAAATACATAATTATAAAAGACTAGTTTAAATTAATGAGTAATAGTAAAAAATTTGTAAATCAAAATGCAAAAAAAAAAAAATATTGTATATTATTTCATGTGAGTGAAAATGAGTTAAAATAAAGAATATAATTCGATATTAGACTAATTTTGTATAAAAAATTAAGTAATATAGATATTTTACTATAGATATTTTTTTTCAAATATGTCGTTGTTTACAATATTGATATTCATGATTATAAAAATTTAATATATTTAATTTGACTGTATCATAAGTATTTTTAGATATTCTTATCCATACGCAGATTTAAATCAGTTTGGGTTATATTGATTAATTATTTTTGAATTTTTACTTATTTCTAAATTAGTCTTTTATAATTATTTATTTTTTGAATTTTTACTTATTTCTAAAATTAGATTTAATTAATTTATATAGATTTCTTTAATTAATAAATTTTTTTATTTAAAATTTATAATAGAATTTTAATTTTTTTGATTTTATTGTGGGTGGGATTTAAAATTAAATTTTTTTTTAATCGGAGAGTCAATTTGAATTCCCATAAAATATTAAAAAAATATTAATAAAAAGAGTTTTATTCTTTAATTTATGTTCAATTTTAATCAATTTTCAATTTAAATTGTCAATTATTAGTGTCCACCAATAAAAAACTTACAAGTATGACTTTATCAAAATAAAATTCAATTAAACTGACACATCATCATATAATTTGTTAGGTAACCTGTAGCAGCAGGTCACAGGACAAAAAAGTTACTCCCTCCGTCCTGTAGAAATTTGCACCATACGGGACGACACATTTTTTAAGGAAAATTGTTTTATATATAAAGTAGTGGCATATGGGTAAATAAGTGTAAAGGTTTGTGAGTGTGCACGTAAATCAATGTTTCCTTTTTTGGTAGTGTGCAAATTTGTGTGGGACGTCCCAATAAGGAAAGTGTGCAAATTCTTGTGGGACAGGGAGAGCAATTTTTTATAACTTACAGGATTAAAATCAAAATTTAAAAGATAAGATGACGAAAATCAAAGTCAACAAAACTTAAAGGATAAAAAAGTGTATTACGAGGAAGACTACTACCAGATATTGTGTATGTGACATGATATTTTTTAATATTTTTATAGTAAAAAAATTGCATAATTATGTATGTAGGCGATTATATTTAATTATTTACTTGTCCTTTCACCGGAAAAAAATCCACACTCGTTACAATACAAAAGACAGTTAAAATAATAAAAAGAGATAGAATGTAAATATTAGAAGTAAAGTGCGAGTATAATTTTTATAGTATCTATTTTTTTTAAATGTAAGTGGAAATAATTGTATTTTTTTTAGTGAAAGCAAAGGTCTGAGTCACAATAAAAAAATAATCTTGTTTTCTAGAGTGAAAATAATTATTTTTATTTACATCCTTTAATATATATATTTAATTATTTATACAATTTGCCATTGGACCTCACATTATATTATTTTAATAATTTATTTTGTACTTAATTTTACTACAATATATTTACTTTTTATAAATCATATATTATTTTTAATAATCGTATTAAAGGCAACAAACTAAATATTATGAATGGGAGAGCAGTTTTTTTATGATTTAATATCAGGCCCAAAAATCTATATTATAGGATACCCAATCACATTGTTCACTTGGGGACCCAATCACATTGTTCACGTGGGGACCCAATTGAAAATAGAATAATTTTTTTTGAGTAATATTTTTATGAAATTAGTTCATAGTATAAAATTTATAGTACGAGTGGATTTTATACGAAAATAGTTTATGATTGATTTATTATTAAATTATTTTAAAATATTAAATATTTGATTAAATGTATAAAAAATTTATAAATAGTACTAAATTTTGGATTAAAAAAATTAATAGTAATTAAAATATAATATCACTAATCATAACACTTGATATATATACTTTTGATAAGATTTTTTATACTTCTAATATTTGATGCTTTAAAATAATTACATGATATATTTATCATGAACCGTTTTCATACAAAATTTTATCTTATAGCACAACTGCACAAGATGTACTTGCTGATACCACAAGGCGTAGTTATTAATACCTCTATACTTATAAATTGAAACGTATAAAAGATATTGTAAATTGGAATCATGATATTAGTGAATGCAGTTAATGATATCAATAAATTCATTGTACGGTATAAATTTCATATTACGAAATTTATTTGTAGAAATTTTTGTGAAACTTATAATGAATTGGATCAACACAAAGATTATTTTTGAGAATTTAGAATATGAGAAAAGTATATTTTAAATTTCAAACCTGACAAGTCGTAAAATAAATTCAAAATGACGGTACGTACTCTCATCTCATTTTCCATTTACCCATTAATTCGTAGTCATTTTCAATTATATATATATATATATATATATATATATATATATATATATATAATGTCACAGGTACCCTATTTAATCCTCCCTTCAAAATAGGTGTATCCACATGTAGGAAAAGACTTCCAAAAAGTAAAAAGAAATTGTAAAATATCAATATTTAAAAGGTGAAATTATTTTTCTAATAAATAAAAAATTCATAAATGTATGAGAAAAAAAAAATGACTTCCGATTTTTTTTCCAAAAGTGAACAAAAAACCCAGAAAAATGTGAAAAAAAAAATGCAGCGAGCAAAAGATGGAACGTAATTGAACAACTAACCCAGTTTTTTGATATACAAATTGTTGAATTAAAAAAATATAGAGTGAAATTAATTCATTCATGAATCACACACTTCAAAGAGTATTTGTTAAGAGTAATATCAGTTTTGGGGGAAGGGGTTTCAAAATTATTTCACTAAAGAACTAGCATGGCTTTACTTTTTTCCTTAAAATATAAAATTAATATTCTACTAATAAATATTGTTAATTAATATATGTAAAATCGAATCCTTTATATATTACCTAGTGACATAATTGAATGTGATATTCGAAAATATTTAGAGAGTAACAATTTTATTTGCACAACATCTGTACCGTGCAATAATATTTTTTATAGTGAAAATTAAAAACAAATGAAAATTGAAAGTTTATTTAATGCAAAAACATATTCATTATTATATTAAAAGTACTTAATATTGATTAATACACAAATTGATATTCTCTCTATATCTCAACTCTCTTTTACATATACATTGTCTTTATAATATATAAAATTTATTACTTACTGCAGTAGAGATTAACATCGCAAGTTGTGTATTTTAAAATTTTAATTATATAAAAAATTATAAATACAACGCATAAGTATTAATCCCAGGATGATTAATGAAAATATGAAAAAAGAGTTGATAGGGATATGATGTAATACTTTTTCTTACCCTACATAGTCCAACTATTATTAAAATCTTGTTTAAGGCAAAATATTGTATGCAAATATTTTATGATAATTAAGTTTATCATGAACTAATTTTAAAGTATCAAACATTTAATTATGTGTATCAAAAATCTCATCAAGTGTATCAAAAGTTGAGGTCAATAAAATCTATATATTGTTTTCAACTTTTATTACACCTGATGAATATTTTGATACACTTAACTAAATATTTGATACATTAAGACAATTTTTCACAATAAGTTTATCATGAATTATTGTCACACAATACTTACTCATTTTTTAAATATGAATTAAAATTGTATCAAAATTTAATCTACGTGTGCGTACACGGAAGTTATTGTCAATTTGTCGTATTCAAAGCATATGCACATGAGAATATGTGTGTATGTACATGCATGTTTATATATTCCATTTTCATTCTACTTAATTTGTTTACACTATAGTCTATATGTATATTTTTTAATGATATTATTTAATTATTTTATTAAAAGTTTTATTTGGAAATCAATTGCATTATATTTATTAATTTTATTAAATATTACTACATATTGTATTGAGTGATAGTCTCACTCAAAAATTAATTATAACAGATGCAATCATTTGACATAAATATTACTCAAAATTAATCCACCAATTGAAGGTTGTCATATATAGTATTGCATATCCTTCGTATAGTTAGATGTCATCTATCTATTTATACAAATTAAGGGTATGTTTGGTTCGTAACATAAAAGTATCTATCCGTCAAAATCATGCATGTTTTTGACGGATAGATATTTTTATCTTACGAACCAAACATACCCTAAGTTATTAATTTTTTAAATATATCATAGAATGTAGTACCACAAGAAAAAGCGAGACATAAATTGCAACCGTAGCCCCATGTGCAATAATTATTTGCCATAATGTTAATTACAAAGACAATTAATTTTAAACAACCCCACATATCGTTGGATATTTTTGCAGTAAGTGAATTAGCTAGAAATTTATAGCTTAATATAATCAAGTATACATAAATATAAGTGAAACTATTTTTTGAGCTAGTAATATCATTCAATAAACCAGGTGGGCTAGCTCACCGGGCTCCTCACTTGAGTGAGTGATCTGGGTTTCGATTATGGGAACGAATTAAGGGAAATATAAGGTTGACTTAGAGTGTTTGAGAGACATGGCGAACTAACTTATAACTACTAACATTACCGATAAAAAAAATATCATTCAATAAAATAACTATTTAACCAAATGAGTAATTTCAATCACATAGTGCAACTAATTTTTGATAATCTCATTAAAAAAATAGGTGTTATGATTAATAGTGTCATATAAATGAATAAGCCAACAATTATTACATCCTTTGCAAGGCACAAACCCGCCAAAAGATGAGAAATTTTTCATTATTTTCTCATAAATGTATATATATTTATATATATATTATCGACAACATTGTATAATTTTGCCACTAAGTCCCTTTCAAAGAATTGTGACAGCTAACTCCCAAGAATTAAACCTGCCAACCACCCCTCAAAAAAAAAAAAAAAAAAGAAGCCAAAAATAGAGAAAAAAAAAATCAAGGAGTTGAATAAAAATCGTAGGCAGAGAGATCGAAAGAGGCCCAATTATCTGCGGAGATCCTCAATTGATCATCAGAGGAAAATAGTCCAAAATCTTCCACCAATGCTTGTTGTGATTCTATGCTTGGCAGAGTTGTACTCTCTAACCCTAATATATCTGCCACTAGCTCATCACAAAGTACACCCTGCTCAAGCTCAAAAGCCTTCGGATCTTGGAACACCAATTCTCGGCCAGTCACATCGTGACACGTGGACAATTGAGAAATCACATGGTGCATCTGATCATCATCTGCCCCATTGACATATTCCAATGGCCTTTGATACTCAAACATTGTGACATCTTCCATTTGGCTATCAAACTCCAATGGACTTTCTTGGATGTTCTCCGATGATCCACTACTTGCTCCAAGGCTTGAGGAGTACTCCTCATTCTCACCATCTTGGTTCACATATTTCGCGAAAACCGCGGCCATATCGATAACCGCGCAGCCGCTCGGCTTGTCGGTGGACCCAGCATTGCATGTTGGGTCCTGGCCGGGGGAGACCCCGGCTGCTTGCCTCGCGGCTCTGGAGCGGCGGCTCTTCCTGCAGCCGCCGCCGACCGGTACGTTCCGCAAGGAGCCGCCCTTGGTCCAGTACCGGCGGCAGGCCTTGCAGAAGTACCGGGGCTGCGAGAGGCTATAGTTGTTGTAGTAGCAAAATTTGGTGTTGGATGAGGCACATCTAGGGCAATTTGGGGCTAGCTCTTGAAAGTTGTTGTACTTCCACTTTGTTGTGGCTTTTTCCATGACCAATGGCCTAATTAATCCAATTGAGTTTGAGCACTCACTAGTGAACATTGTTTGGAGATTTGCTATTGGTTGGCTAGGAGAAAGAATTAGAGAAGTCTAAAAGATAGAGAATTTGGGATAGTGTGGTTTGTTGAGGAAGGAGGGGAATATATATAGATATAGATGTACATGTGGAGTCATGTATAGGGTGGCTAGTTTGAGGTATAGATG
Organism: Prunella vulgaris; assembly: GCA_026898435.1. Lineage (NCBI taxonomy): Eukaryota > Viridiplantae > Streptophyta > Magnoliopsida > Lamiales > Lamiaceae > Prunella > Prunella vulgaris. The sequence goes on along the minus strand of JAPKLY010000281.1, from coordinate 93,228 downwards.
TTTTTGGTGGGTAGGGTCAAGGGTTGTGATACGAGTACTTGGATTCTTTTTTGTTATTTAATAATACTACACACACTTTCTCTCTTAATAAATATTTTGATTAGAATTTATATTTTAGAGGTTTAAAATTACACACATTATAAAGTTACTATCAATCTATCACGTACTAAAAAAACCATTCAACTTATAAAGATTTCAAAAACTGATTCTTAAAAATTCACTTAAAATCCTAAAGGAAAAGAAATAAGGCCTCCTTAAGGTCTGAATTTTAACATATTAATTTGTGCTTTCTTCGAGCTAGTTATGTTATATACATATCTCAGATCTTATCATTAGAACTATACTATTCACATACATGTCTTCATTACAGCATTAATCATTATTTTCCCTGTTATATATTATTCGTTCTATAGTATAATATTACTGATTTTACTATATAATAATATTTCACTAAATAACATTAATTATTTTATAAAATTATATTACTCAACTAATTATATATATGAATAATTAATAAAGTAGTTCACACAAGCGTTAAATAGATTAATATTATCAGTAAAATAGTTGCATAAATGTAGAAGTGCCCATAAAGAATATTTACATTATCGCCAACCAATTGGATTACTTGCATATATTTATTTAATTGGAACACCATATCATTACTTGCATATTTTAAAAATAAAAATGTTGATATATATTTATATAAAGTGATAAATTTTTTTTATGAATTATACAAAAAACAAGAAAACATTAGATGGGGGGTGGAGTATATAATATGGATAGATTTATTAGATAGGGGCGTGGTCGGTTAGCGAGCCGTTAGGGGTACGGAAGTAATCACATGGAGATGCAAAATTACACACATATATATAATTATGATTCATTGAAGGAGCTAATCCTTTACGTTTGGGTAATGTGGCATTTCCTGATTGGCTATTATGACCGAGATTGATGATTTTTAGTCAAGCCACCCACGTTTGCATTCCCTCTTTTTGCATCTTGGCCCCAGTGAATTGAAGTTTACTCCTTTTCTATTTTTTGTTGAGAATTTATTATTATTATTATTATTATTATTATTATTATTATTATTATTATTATTATTATTATTATTATTATTAT
>JAPKLY010000281.1:52130-92099 GCA_026898435.1 Prunella vulgaris | reverse complement strand
ATTATTATTATTATTATTATTATTATTATTATTATTATTATTATTATCAGTGTCATTATTATATTTTTGGAGTACTGCATTATGTAATGATTGGGATTATTCATAAAATCGAAAAATCGATTTGAATTGATATAATGCGGTCAATTCGGTTCAGTCCAAAAAAATCGATTCGATTCTCGGTCCATAAATTTTAAATGTTTGGTTTTTCGATTTGGTCCGGTTCTAGATATTTAGAACCGAATAGATCGAAAAAATCGAAATGGCCGAATTTTAAATAAAAAAAAAAATTAATTATATTTTATATTTAATATATTAACTATATTATATATAAGAAAGAAAAAATAAACCTAACTAATTGAACTTTAACTTGAGGATTGGAAACATGAGTGAAGTGATTTTATTTGATGTTGTGTACGCAGAACTTCAAGTTGTGGTGAACTTTTTTATTAAATTCATGTTGGTATTGAATTAAATTTAATTGTATTGTATTTCTTTAATTTGTGATAAAATATATATTTCTTCATTTATACTATTTTGGACCGAATGGATCAAACCAAAATAATTCGGTTCGGTCCAATTTGGTCCAAGATAAATTTCTATTCGATCCATAGCAAAAAAAAAAATCTTTTATTTCGATTCAGTTCAAAACTGAACCGGATCGATCGAATAGACCGAATGACCACCCCTAGTAATAATTAAGTACTTGTTGAATAGACCAAGAATTTTGTGAAAAATGCGATTAAATTTTGATAAGTATAAAACCGGAACTTTATAAATATAATATATATAACATATTTCCTCTATGGCATTATATATATATTTTTTGACATCCTACAGTAAAATTCTCATATCATAAAAAGCAAAAAATAATATTCTATAATATTAATAAGCAAATACATTTTGAAATAACTATCCTCTTTTTTTTTATATAACTCAGTATTACGTGTAATATTTTATGAATTAGTTCACTATATCACTCTTGGTAATAAAATCAGTTCACTCCAATTAAATTTATTGTATCATAGTTCACCTCATTATTAATTTTTAGATATGCCACTATTCTTTAAAATATTATAATTATGTTTATATTTTCACTATTACGCAATAATTATCATTATTTTTTATATAGAAATAATATATATATATATATGCATAATATTGATGATAAAGTAAAAATATATAACATTGATAATATATAATATAAAAGTAAAATATTATATAGATCATTTTTATGATATAAACCATTTTATAATATAATTTTTATATTTATGATTTTTTTTACTCGTTGAAAAGTAGAAATTTCACATGAATTTGAACTCATAAAAAAACTTATCCACAGAAGGACTTACTCCACTTCTTCCTTTCCTTCTTTATTATTATTTTTTATTTTTGTGTGCAAACTAGGGTTGCAAACGAATCGAATCGAATTGAATATCATAGTTTTGTATTTGTATTTGAATAATAATCGAATCGAATCGAATTCGAATCATAAAAATTCGAATCGAATTCGAATCATAAAAATTCGAATACAAATATCATAATTCGAATATGAATACCTAATCGAATCAAAAGTATTTAATTCATTTACAACCCTCGGGTAAAAGTTTGAAATATAGGTGCATATGATATTTAGATTATTATCTAATGAGCTTACATCCTTAAAATAATAGTAATTATAGCAGCCATAAATTTCTAATGGTCTATAATCTTAAAATAATAATAATAGCAATAATTATACTAACTATTAAGTCTATTATCATTATAATACTTATAAAAAAATATTTAATCGAATATTTACGAATATCGAATCGAATATCATTATTTTGTATTCGTATTTGAATAATAATCGAATCGAATCGAATATTTGTAATCGAATTCGAATCATAAAATTTCGAATACGAATATCAAAATTCGAATATGAATACCGAATCGAATCAAAATTATTTGATTCGTTTGCAACCCTAGTGCAAACCGTGGACCGAAATCAAATGCAGCGAATTTCACTCGTCTAGGGATCAACAAAGAATTAGTGTGAACATTATTGTCTTAATTCGCGAGAAATTGTGCATTCAACGTGCCCATGTGCCTACGTGGCATGGTTAGAGTGTAATTTCATTCTTTGATGGAGGAAAATATTTTTTATCAAGTAGCTTATGAAGATTGTGGTTCAGAATATATAACATTCTGAACAGTTTCAGATAGTATTTTTTTATATAATTATTGCGATTTCGATTTATAACAAAACAAAATGATATATACTACCTTCGTCCCGGGTCTTTCTTAAAAAGACTAGGGCACATATATTAAGAAAATGTTGAAATATGTGAGCGTGAAGTTAAATAATAAAATAAAAAAAAATATTTTATTGACTTTTGTGAGTGTAAATTTTTTTTTTTTAAGGTGTGAAGAAAGAGTTTGGACGTCCCGAAATGAAAAAATAGGAAAAAAGAGTTGGGACGGAGGGAGTATATATTCAGTGAATGAAGAAACTATTGCAACTGATCATTAACTGAATATAATATGATTACTTTTAAAAAAGATATCACTTTTTATAAAAAATGGATAGAAATTATGAGAACATTAAAAAATAATACTAACTGTCTCTTAGTACTACTTCGATTTCAGTGTCGCATTTTGCATGATTACCCTGATTCAATTGCCTAATTAATTGCGTGTTCCATTTCAAAGTCAACTTATTCACTCATAATTAAATTATGATAAAGAAGTCAAACTTTGTATTTCCTGAATTTCCTAGACTATATTTCTGATTGGCCTCTTCTTTTCTCGTCTGGTGGGACTGCTGCGTATCGTAGAATAACCTCTTATTTTAACTAGAAAAATTGTGAGCCAAAATTAATCGTCATTTTGCACCATTTTCTACTTTTTTTTTTTGAGATAGTATTTTTTAGGACCCTAATTCATTAGGGGTGGTTATGTTTTAACTTTTAGAGATAATATTTTATGGATTTCAAAAAATGGGACAATATATTTCAAAATTTTAAAAATATACTCCCTCCGTCCCAAAACTACTTTCACACTTTTCTTATTTGGACGTCCCAACTCTTCTTTTGTTGGGAAATTAGAGCATCTAGGCACATAATCAGAGATAGCAGCGGAATAAATATTGATTCCCCAACAAGGAATCATTAAATTGTATATCAAAGTCTAAGGGATAAACGAAAAATCTTACTATTGATTTGCGTGTATCCTCTACTACAGGTATCCACGTGATTCCCCGTTCACGAAAAACCGCAACAATTGCAGTCAACTTCTCCAAAGTTTTGCTAGGATACTTTCTGCGGAAGTTTTCTATTAGGTTTTAGAGAACTAGGGTTTTTTTTATTTGTGTCACACACGTAATAAGTCTTATGACTTATTAAATATATATATCTACAATAATCAATGGGCTATAAGCTCATTTCATTATTATTATTTATTTAATTATGGCCCAACCATAATTAATTATAATAAAAATAGATTATTATAATATATATTATAATAATAATAATAATAATAATATATCTAATATATCATCATTATTTATTATTTAATTTAATTAAATCAAATTTAATTAAACATTAAATACTCTATCCAATAGAATTATCATAGTTCTCATTTGATTAAATATTTACGATCGAATCGAATCATTTAATCCCACCATTTTAATTCGTAAACAAGGATCATATTTTGTGTGACCCATAGGCCCTCATATGTCAAGCGATTAGTCGAACTAATGGTCTTAGTTGAACCCTAGACAATAAACCAGACATTCTCGACATATGAGGTACGTTGCGAGGATACTGTAACAACCTGTAATGTGAAGTTCAAAATGATACAGTCCTTTCATTCATGAATACTCTGATTAAGTCTAGAATATGATAATGTGTCTATTCTATTAACTTAATCATTTTATCTCATTTTTACTAATTGATCATTTTGTCATATTCGAACACTATTTCAAATATGACGTGCATTGGCCAATGACTGACGATCCAATTAGTTATGAGAAGTTGAGTATTCTCTCTAAATCTATTTTGAGGAATGAATCCTTTCTTGGCTCAACTACCACACACATGTACTTCGTGATGTACTCAACACATGCCATATCTACTCCATTCAGAGTGCAAGCGTCGGTCATGGTCAAAAGCTCATCACTCCACACATGTTGTGTGTATTGACCTCAAGTCAGAGGACTATTACATTACTCCACAAACCAATACTTTCGTAGACACGTAAATAGAATACATCAAACGATTTCTTGGTTGGGTATGCTAATACTATACAAAGTATCTGTGCATCCATCATGAGATACCTAGTATCTCGTAGTTGTGAGAACCACTACACTCTCTAAGAGTATGATGCAGATCACACACCAATCTCAATCGCATCATCGATATCCCAATCTCGATGATCATTGATTGGAGCTATTTTATGAATCATGTCACAGTCATCTAAGATCTCACATCCTTAATGACGACATGAATTCATGGGAACACAAGTCTGAATAGTTATGCAAAACACAGTATTCAACATAGTGCAATGCCAAGTATTATTTAACAAAGTCAATAATATAATACTGAATAATCGATCAAGTACGATGTCCTAATAAATGATTGTCTTCTAGGACATAAATACAACAATCTCCCACTTGGCCTAAAGCCAATCACCCATATGCCTAACACCAAGACTCTCAAAGTGTCTGGCGTGTACATGCACACTAAGTATCTTAGTGAAAAGGGTCTGCAAGGTTATCCTCTGTGGGAATACGTTCCAACTCTATCTCTCCTCTCCCTATGATCTCTCGGATCAAATGATAACGCCTAAGTACATGCTTGTTTCTATTATTAGATCTCGGTTCCTTTGCCTGTGCAACCGCACCAGTATTATCGCAATACAATCTTATTGCGCGATTGGCACTCGGAACTACCCCTAGTTCTTTCAAGAACTGTAAAATCCAGACAGCCTCTTTTGCGGCTTCTGATGCAGCAATGTACTCAGCTTCGGTTGTTGAATCTGCAGTTGTTTCTTGCTTGGAACTATTCCAGCTCACTGTTCCACCATTGAGAATGAATGCATATCCCGATTGCGATTTGTAATCATCGCAATCAGACTGAAAACTAGCATCAGTGAATCCAGTCACTTCTAGCTCTGGTTGTCCACCATAGACTAAGAAACATTCCTTAGTTCGTCTAAGATACTTTAGAATGTTCTTCACAGCAATCCAGTGAGGTTCACCTGGATTCTGTTGGTATCTACCAGTTATACTGACAGCGTAAGCCACATCAGGTCTAGTGCAAGTCATGGCGTACATGATTGACCCAATAGCCGAGGCGTATGGGACATTTTTCATGTGCTCGATCTCAGCCTCGTTAGAAGGACAATCCTTCTTTGAAAGCTTGATCCCATGATTTGCAGGCAGAAAACCTCTCTTGGACTTCTCCATAGAGAAACGCCTCAATACCTTATCTATGTAGGTGGATTGTGACAGCCCTAACATCCTTTTAGATCTATCTCTATAGATCCTTATTCCAAGGATGTAGCAAGCTTCACCCAAGTCCTTCATCATGAAGGATTTGGACAACCAATCTTTCACGGATTGCATTAATGGAATGTTGTTTCCCAAAATTAATATGTCATCCACATATATAATAATGAAAACAATATCATTCCCATTGCATTTTCGATAAACACAAGGATCTTCCGCACTTCTGACGAAATCAAATGACTTGATAGCCTCTTCAAAGTGGATATTCCAACTCCTAGAAGCTTGCTTCAGTCCGTAGATGGACCTCTTAAGCTTGCACACTAGATTTGGATTTGACTTGGATATAAAACCTTCCGACTGTGTCATAAACACTTCCTTATCAATGTTTCCATTGAGGAAAGCCGTTTTAACATCCATCTGCCAAATGTCATAATCATAGTATGCAGCTATTGCAAGTAAAATCCGAATAGACTTGATCTTAGCAACTGGTGAAAAGGTTTCATCATAGTCAATACCTTCTCTTTGACTATAACCTTTTGCCACCAATCTAGCCTTGTAGGTTTGTACTTTGCCATCTGCATCAGTCTTTCTTTTGAAGACCCATTTGCAGCCAATAGGTCTAACCCCTTTAGGCAATTCAATCAAGTCCCAGACTTGATTAACGTACATCGAGTCCATTTCAGATTTCATGGCTTCATGCCACTTCCCTGAATCAATATCTAATATTGCTTCAGAATAAGTTTTAGGACCGTCTTTGTCCGGAATTTCCACATCATCGTGTTCCTCCAAGAGGAGATTAAACTTGACTGGTGGACGACGTATCCTAGTAGACTTACGGAGTTGCATTTGTGGAGACTGTACATTCTGAACATGAGAAGGTTCTCCTGTGTTGATCTGATCAATACCTGGAGAATTCTCAAGAGCTATGCTTTCTTGCGTCTCTTGAGTAGGAGATTGAACGATATCCATATCATTCTCATTCAATCTAATTGGAGTTTCTTGTGTATGCGAGATGTCTCCAATTATGCTCCCACTGGCTGGAAGACGATCACCTAGTGATAGGCTTCCACCATGAGATTCATTGAATGCTCCCACTGATTCCTTGTCGTGGTTCTCCGACAAGTTCTCAGCCTCAGTGTTAATTTGTGGTTCTTGAATTTCTTCAAGTTCTATCATTTTACGACCTTGTTCCTTAAAGACGTAGTCATCTTCAAGGAATGTCGCCTGTCTAGAAACAATAACCTTTTGATTCACAGGAAGATAGAAATAATACCCTCGTGTTTCCTTAGGATATCCCACAAAATAACCCTTTTCACCTTTGGGTTCCAACTTATCAGTGAGCAACTTTTTCACATATGCAGGGCAACCCCACGTCTTAATATGTGAGAATGATGGCTTCTTGCCACACCACAACTCGTATGGTGTTCGCTCAACTGATTTAGATGGAATCCTGTTCAGAATGTAAATTGAGGTTTGGAGTGCATAACCCCACAAGAATGTTGGAAGCGAGGAGAAGCTCATCATGGATCTTACCATGTCTAACAGGGTTCGATTCCTCCTTTCAGATACACCATTCATTTGTGGTGTTCCAGGAGGTGTCCATTCAGATTGGACGCCATGTAACTTTAAATAATCAAGGAAATCATGGTTAAGGTATTCTCCTCCTCGATCTGATCGAAGAGTCTTAATACTTTTCCCAAGTTGGTTTTCTACTTCAGCTTTATACTCCTTAAACTTCTCAAAAGCCTCAGATTTGTGTCTCATAAGATACACGTATCCATACCTCGAGAAGTCATCAGTAAAAGTTATGAAGTATCCAAAGCCACCTCTTGCTAGAGTAGGTAGAGGTCCACACACATCTGTATGAACTAACTCTAACACCTCCTTGGCTCGTATCCCTTTCCCAGAAAAAGGTTTATTAGCCATTTTACCTTTGAGACAAGATTCACAGTTTCCATAAGACTCAAAGTCAAATGGGGTTAAGTAGTCTAACTTCCTTAACCTTTCAATTCTTTTCTCATTAGCATGGCCAAGTCTACAGTGCCATAAGAAGGTGAGGTTTTCCCGATTACTAAGTTTAGGTCTTTTGTTTTGCACATTAAGAATTTCATGTCCATAGTTCAACAAATATAAACCATTCACAAGTGAAGCATTCCCATAAATAATACCATTCAACATAAAGTAGCAACTACCATTAGAAAAATGGAAAGAAAAACCTTCAATGTCTAACATCGGAATGGAAATAATGTTTCTAGTAATAGAAGGAACAAAATAACAATTATTAAGTTCTAATCTAAAACCACTAGGTAAGTCTATTACATAAGTTCCTACACGTTCTGCAGCAACTCGTGCTCCATTTCCCACGCGTAGGATGACTTCACCCGGTCTAACCGCTCTGCTTTCCCTGAGACCCTGCACATTCGTACAAATGTGAGATCCACAAGCAGTATCTAATACCCAGCAGACAGAACTATTAGTAGACATATTTATCTCAATGACAAACATACCTGTTCCAGTGCCACATGCACCTAGTGCTGTTTTCTCAGCAGCTAGAACCTTGCAGTCCTTCTTCCAGTGCCCATTCTCTTTGCAGTAGAGACACACATCCTTATCTACCCGCTCTTTCTTTTGAATACCACCCTTAGGCTTTAGGATATACGGCTTAGAACCTTTCTTAGCCTTGTTATTCCACTTCTTCTTGCCTTTATGGCCAGATTTAGCAGAAGAGCTCACCATGAGCACACTCCTTTCCTTAGTGGTAGTTGCCTCAAAAGTTTTGAGCATGTTATGCAATTCAGGCATTGTTGCTACCGTCTGATTCATATTATAGTTCACCACGAAACTAGAAAATGAATCCGGAAGCGACTGAAGAATAGCATAAACGGAAACATCGTCACCTAGCTTAATGTCTAGGGACCCTAGTTTCTCGATTAGCCCTATCATCTTTAGGACATGAGGTGAAACCTTCCCTCCTTCAGACATGCGGCACCTAAACAAATCTCGCATGACCTCATATTTCTCGGAGCAAGATTCAGAGTCAAAAAGATCTTTCAGGTGTTTGAGCATCTCATAGGAATCCATTTTCTCATGTTGCCTTTGAAGCTCTGGGTTCATCCCAAGCAGCATAACACACTGCGCATGTTTCGCATCTTCTTGATGCTTCTTCTGAGCTGCAACGTCAAACGTAGCAAACTCTGAAGAACCGACAGCAGGGGTCTCAGGGATTGGCGTGTCCAACACGTACTCAATCTTTTCTTGTCTTAGCACCAAACGCATGTTGCGATGCCAATCCAGAAAATTTGGCCCAGCCAATTTGTTTGATTCCAGAACGAATCTCAACGACAGATTATTCATTTCAACCAACCTAGAGAAATAATAAAATAAAAGAACGAGAATTAAAACACATAATCCCTATGATCGATATTCAGCAATCAAAATAAACATGGCCTTTAATTTATTTTGTCTCCATTATTTTCACATACTCAACGACCTCATCGGAAGAATACGAATTTATATCTAATATAAATTATAATGGACTAGGATCCACATTCCTACTACTACAGCACCTGCTTGGGCTGATTACTGCGATAGCATAACTGGTAGGTCTCAAAACCAATTGCAATATATGCAACTCCTAGTTGATCAAACCTAGTTCGATCGATGTCCCCTCATTGTTCCCCTGCTTGGGCTGGTGAAACAATTTAGGTGGTTAACAACCATCACACGGCGACACTTCGTGTCCCTATAAAAGTTCCGTAAGATGTAACTCCGAGCAAAAGACTTGGGCCTTAAATACTCATGGAATGAAATCTCCGATTTTCTTTTAATTATGATGGAAGACATCACTCATTCTAAATGATAACCATATTTTAATTGAGGAGCATTTGAAGCCGGGGTATTTAATTGCTTAAACAAGATCCAATTTGTACATGCTCAATCACAAAAGAGCAAATATTGGGCGCCGTCTACCCAAGCATAAATCACGGTCTAACAAATATTGGGTGCCGTCTACCCAAACATAATCTACGGTCCGACACATACTGGGTGCCGCCTACCCAGACAAAATATGCGGACTATAACTATTAATATAAATTACAATTCATATAATAGTTATGCAAATAAAACAATTAATCAAATTATCATGCTTTATTATAAAATAAATAATATGACAAAATCATTTAATTATCACATAGCACATAAATCAAATAAATGTGCAAACAAATGAATTTTCGTAAATTAAAATTCAGGGACTGTTTTGCAATTAAAAGGTATTTGCAAGAAAAGGGCCTGGGGAGAATCAAATTCTCAACCCAGGCCCCTAGGGCTATTCACGCTCACAGTTAACAGCAAACAACACATACGCACTGGCAGCTCACACCAGAAATCACCGCGCCGCGCAACCTTCCTGACCGACGCAGCCGCAGATGCAGCCACCGCCGCAACAAGTAGACGCAGTCGCTGCATTTCTGCGGAAGACGACCGCAACGGCCGCTCGACGCGACGCCTAGCGCACCCGCCTTGACTCGACACGACACCTATCGTCGCGACGTCGCAACCACACAACGATTCCAGCGTACGGCCAAATCGCCACAGAGGGATTCGTGCCTGCCCGTCGCTGCAATTCACCGTCGAACGGCTAAAGGAAACTGACGGATTTACACATAACCCATAGTTGAGTGAATCGCGGCGAATGTCCGGCGAGACGCACCCCAGTGAGTCGTCGATTAAATCCAGTTTGTTAAGATGTGAATTTGTTAAAGACGCACATGCTCTGGACTTTGGTTTCAAAAACAATTACCAGTTTTCCAAAATTAATTCCAAAACAATTTTGAGAAACACGAAACACTGCACAAATTCTTATTAACAATACTTTCAATTTTATAAAAGTTTTCGGCAACACCAAGGCTACTGACACAATTCCAATAATGAACCAATGTTTTCCCAAAAACATTAAATAATATTGATTTCTAAAATCAAAATTAGCGGCCAGAATATATTCACACACCAAAAAAAGAAACTTTTCTCTCTCACAAAAGTCAACAAAATACATTTTTTCTTATTTTATTATTTAACTTTACACTCACATATTTACTTTTCCTTAGTTCGCGTGCCCGGAACTACTATGAAAATAGTTCCGGGACGGAGGTAGTAGGATAATTGAGTCTGAATTAAAATTAATAGGGTTAAATTAATATGCGACTTTATGTGAAGAGTTATTTTGGACATCTAGCACATTTAATTCCCAGCAGTGTATAATAAAATTATTTAGATTTAAATTTAATTTTATACATAATTTAGTGTTTGGGCATTGAGTCGAGCGGATGTGGCAGTAAAATGACCCATAAGCCCAAAATTTGCTCCTCACGTGGGAGTCACATGTTATTTATGGCTGTTTGGTTGGAGACTTTTGGAGGTAAGTAATGGTAATCAAAATCATAGTGTGTGTTTGGAATGAGTCTACTATGACTTTGATTCCTAAAAACTTAAGAATCAACTATAGTTCAGCTATATGAGAGCTATGACTTTCATTCCTATACCCTTTCTATTCCTTACAATTATATCAAACGGTCACTTAGTCTGATTAGTTTAAACCACAGATGTGAGTGTGTGAAGTTATTGGTGGTTTATATGGGTGTGAAGTTAAATAATAAAATATAAAAAAAGTATTTTATTGATTTATGTGGGTGTAAATTATTTTTTTTAAGGTGTGAAAAATGAGTTGAGACATCTCAAAATAAAAAATGTGAAAAAAATGGTTGGGACGGGGGAAATATTTTATTAATAAATGGACCCCACGATACACTCACAATATATTTTTTTTTAAATTCGTACAGACATAATGTTGCACAAATTTAGTGAACGAATGAAATATTAAACATTAAATACACACATATATTTATAGTGGTTGGAAGACCAATTTCTACATTTACTCTTAGAATTGATATTTTCGTTCAAAGAATAAGAACGTAAATTTTATTTAAATTGTGAAATTCATTAAAAAATTGATTTGAAATTAATTATCAAAATGAGTATATACGAGTAACCAATCATATGATTGAGATAACTGTTCTCGGACTAACATGTGCTTAGAAACTTCTCCAAAATAACTCGACTAAATTATGCCTTAGAGATTTTATAACTTCTCCAAAATAAACTTGGCAATGTCATGTTGGGTCAGTGGGTCTGTGCTTGATTTTATTGGACCTTTTTGGGCCAAGTCGTCACGAGTCGATTTTGAATTATTCCACCTACAATATTACACGAAGGCATGGACTATATACCCCTACATATTTATTAGATACACACTCTTTTAATATATATTTTTTTATTAAAAAATAACTAAATTTCGATAAATATTTACTAATAAAAAAGTTTTGATATTTTTTCATACATATATTAATACATGACTTCATTCACTCAAAGCATAAAAGTGATTAACTCATGACTAATTGAATGAAAATTAAAACTAATATCATGAAATCAACACACATTTAAGGAACTAAGAAGAAATTAGAATGATACACCAAAAGCTGAGAGCCCTAACATCGTTTTCATTAGATAGGCAATGACAGATTCATGTATCTGCTGTCCATCTCAAAAGGAATCAAATTATACTAGTAAAATCTGTTGTGTGGACAAATCTTATGTGCACAATGGAGTCCTATCACTCCACTATGACACTACACTTTACATGGTGGACCCAAAAGAAAGGAATTGGCATTGTTGTCCGAAGGCATATATAGTTTTTTCCACACTATCACATGTTATAACCTTCATATTTTTACACACATAATTCTATTGTTTGTTGATTGCTTTAAAGTACGGTTGGAAGCTGCTTTGAGCGTTAGAGGATCGATGCTGAAATTATTTTGCAATTTTGCACAGCTATTTCTTAGGATCACCATTGGAGAGCTCAGAGTTGAGCTAACATTCTTTTTTGAATCATACGAAGAACTGATTAGGGTCATATTTGCATCAATTTGTGCTCATTTTGAGATGCATTTTTAGAGATTTGAATATATTTAGGGCTTTAATTGCTATCTATTTCACTAATTGTTATTTGAGCTTCATTAGAAAATTATTATTTATTTAATTAAGTAATTTCAAGAATTTAATTAATTTTTGATCATCTAATTAATGAATATAATTTTAGCCTTGTTGAAGTGTCAATATGCAGATTTCACATGATAAGATGAAGTGGCAATATTCCTCCACACCACAGCTCACACGGTACAACACTTTATGCACCAGTACCAATTATCTCTTCAGCCCATTGCAAATCTGGAAACCGCCACATCCACGGTTCTCGAGCGCCTACCACAATCGCCAACAACACCACTGATCAGTCACACACATCTCACCACTCAACCGTCTGAAATTGATGTCGAAGATGCCGGAAGCCGCCGTCGACAGCCTCCTCTGTGACGAAGCTCCTATCGCACACAACGTGAAGCCCCATGTCCCTGTTCAGCGGAATCGATTATCCGCCGAAACCCGCAAATCCCATGAATCCGCCTACCACTCTTGCTCTGCGCCTGTTCACTCGCCGGAAAGCTCCAATCGCTGCCCTATTCCCTTTCGCCGTCGCGACCACAGCCAACTCTGCAACCTTCATCTCAGCCGTTCCCGATCGAAGCATCGACGACGACCAACCATCTCACCATTCACCTCTGTCGCTGATCGGAAATCAGAAGAGCCTTAACCGCCCTATTCCTGGTAATTGAGATACTTTGGGCCCAATCTCTATTCTAATTTTCTAGCCCAAGTTTCCAATTAATAATTGAAGCCCAACTTGATTATTTTCTTTGGCCCATCTGCTGCCTTTGAGAGATTACATAAGAGGTTTCACACGCTTCAGTAGGAATTAGACGCCATTAGGGCAGTAGATTAGGGGTTAAGCTTTGAGATTATTTTTGTGCGTAAACAGTAGATTTGACGGTAGATTAAGAGATTTTTTTGGAGAGAAAACAGTGTTCTTAGTTTGCTTATTATTTAGATTCTTTGTTTTGGATTTCGATTAGATTTGGATTATTCTACTTGATATTGATTTCAATTTTTAATTAAGTTTTATGCAGTTTCTTGTTCCAATTAGTTTTAGTATCCTTAGTCTCAACTTTTTTATCAATTTATGTTATATTCAATTATGCCTGCTATCTCAATTAATTCCAGTAGATTTTATCTCATTTTTTATCAATGATACTTTTTATCTCAATTAGTCCTATTTCTCCATTAGTTATGATTTAAACTTTTTTGCTTTGGGAGTAATTCACCCGAAGCATGCACGTTTTAATTTAGAATTCTTGTTTTATTTTATTTTTGCATTAGTTAGTAATTAGATAGAAACCAAATCCTGCAATTTCATTTTTGTTTATTTATTTTCATAACTCACGTACACATTTTAGGATTAGATTGTCTCATTACTTCCCGTGGATTCGATATTTATAATTTGGTCAGCTTACCACTACACGATCCTATATACTTGTAGAAAAGTGCATTTGTGTGCGAACACAAATCGCTAGTCAAGAACCCTGCATATAATTTCCTCTTTTCCTCCTCTAGTTTGCTTCATCACTGATATATGTGTTTGATTTGACATTTATCACACTTCATGTGTGAAATATATATACATATATAATATTATTTATATTTAATTATATATATTACAAAACAAAAATAATCGTGAAAACTTCCTCACGTTGAAAATATAATTACTTCATAATAGAAGATATATTCATACAGACTAGTATTATTCAATTTAAATCATGTTAAAGTGCATCAACATTACTTTGAAAACTTGTTTAGAAGAGCTGCTCTATCATCATACTCCTTCCCATAAAGGCAAAATATATGAAGATGAGTCTCTTGTTACTCTCATTCAATAGGCTGAAATTAAATTATATATTGATCTCACACCTACTAAATAAAAAATATATTTATTGTACATTATTTGAGTGTTTTGAAATCACATAAGAGTTGCCCACTATCAACTTACTCTAAAGGACTGAAATCTAATTCAATTGAACAACTCAAATATCAAAGGGAACTCCAAATTTCTATGTGGAACTTAAATTTAAAGTTTGTGACAAAAATAAAATAGATTACATGCAGGAAATAAATACCATATATATATAAATGCAATGTTATTAAATTAGCAAAACTTGGCTACTGGGACAGTAGTTGTTACTGTTGTCAATATGTAAGAAAAGATAATAAAATACAAAATCACCAATGTAGAATTAAAAAAAAAAAGAAGAAGAAGAAGCTAATATCAGAAACTATGTTCAATCCAACGGGTTATCGATAAACGATCAGCAGCAGGACATGGGAGCAAGTTAATTGTGCCCCTTTTCTGCAAATTGTATATGTGCAGAATCCTTCCAGCATCTGTATAATATATGCAATTTGGCTTCGTCCCCGGAGAAGAAGAAGAAGAACAAAATGCATCACCATTATTCGATAGGAAAATCGTTCTTTGGCCTATATCCTCCAGCTCCACCCACTCGGAGCTGTCAACATATATTCGAAATATTTTAAAATCAGAATATTGATCCAAGTTAAAATCAGGACTCATTTTGCAAACCAGCAGCATTTCTTCACCATTATAGTCAATCAAGTAGTACTTGGGAACTATTGACCAAGGTCTTATAGGTAGAAAAATGTACTTCGACTTTAGTATTAGCTTGAACTCGATAGTTTTACAATTGAATAATATCTTCATTAATCTCGGAGTAAATCCAACCAAGGCGTAGATTTCGCCACGAAAGAATTCCAATGCTTGCACACGCTCCACATCTTCGTTTTCTTTTATAGACATCTCCACGAATTCATCATCACCAATGTGACAAAAGGCAATCTTACATTTATTAGCAGACTTGAACAAAATGTGACAATCAGGCTCAGTGGGGGGCTTTGATAAAACACATTTGTTGTATTCTGTTGGCCATTCTGGGAGATGAATCATTCTTCTAGATTCTGGATTCCAAAGGCTGCAACTTTGTGTAAGTCGATTCATCAAAGCAAGCCATCCAAAATTACAAGAAAGTACATTCTTATCGGATAGTAACTCAATTTCTAATGTGTCACATCGATTCTCTAACACTTTGTATAAAGAATGCTTCTTATCATGATAAGAGCCGTATGCTATCAAAAGCGACGGAGGCTGGCTTCCATTTGTTTCCATTTAGGAAGCTGCATAACAATTTTTTCACACATTATAATTGTAAAGATTTTATAAGTTAAAATAATATCCCATAAATTCAGATGTATCACATTCCCATTTTCAAAGACCATTAAATTAACAATTTTTTATTTAAAAAAATAATTACGGCAAAGCATTTAATGTAGACAAATGTAGAATGTGAATGGATTTATTAATATCTTTACGTTACAAATAGCTAGATTTATAAACTTGAAATCATTAATAAATATATTTAATAATAGTATAAATTTCATTCTATTAACCAATTATAAAAAAAAAACATATTAATCGTACTTAAAATTAGCGTAATAACATATCCCTAATCATAATAAAAACTAACATACGCCTAATGAAAATTAGAATAAGATCCAATAAAGTAAAATCGTAACCTGATTTCTACACACAAAAAGTAATTAACCTATTCCTAATAATAATTAAAATTAATCTATGCATAATAAAATTTAAAACAAGATCCAATCCAACAAAGGTATGTTTTCAATCTCCACTTTATAGTTAGAAGTGCTTCTATATTTCAAAAGCTGGGTCACACCAGCTTAAAAAAAAAAACACTTCTAACAGTAAAAATAGAGTTTGAAAACAGGTACTAAAACGATAACCGATTTCTGCGTAAACTCACACACAGCAAAACAATACAAATTAATATAGAAAAAGCATATTCACATCAAGAGAGAAAAAAAAATACTTGGGTGTATTAGGGTGAGAACTGCAACCTACTACTTCAAGATCCCTCCAACAATTTACTGAAAAAAGAGAATAAAGAACGATGTCTTTTTTTTCCTTTTTCTTTTTTGGGGTTTATGGGCCAAGGCCTTATATAGAGATGAGAAACAAATCTTGATTAAGATAAAAGAAATAGGGACTTAATATTATTTTAAAATAGTAAATATTTGGTTAAGACTTAAGACTCAACAATAACGAAATCCAAATCAACAAAATCTATAACTATTATAACATAATATTATTTAACTAAATTTTTAAAATTTCTAGTAAGATTTTCTATATTTCTTATCATAAATTAATTTTTTATATGAGTCTCTTGTGCACTAGTTCTTGAATAAATCAAATATTTTGATATTATTGTTTTTCTAATTAATATTTTGGACTGAATTTCATGGCGCTAGATATGTAAAATATAAAGAATATTATTTAGAAAAATAATAATTGAAAAACTTTTGACTTAATCAATGAAGTAGGAAAAAATCTATAATGCACATAATAGAATTTAATTTTTAATTAAAAAATTATAAATTATATATCTTAATTTGAGACACCTCATATCAGATTAAAGATTTTATACAAACATTATGTCTCCGTGCGTGCATACATAAGCTTGACATATATTCATCAAATTGAATAAGCTTGTGATACTCCTCAAAAGTACATATATCTGATGTTTATAAAAATCTATTTAATATCGCTATCTTTGTTAATTAATTAGACAATTAAATTTAACAAATGCTATTAAACTTTCATCAATTTTGAGACGTGTCAATTACTGAATTTTTCTTGGTGTCGTATTATATTATAACTATATTTTTACGTAACATGAACCATAATTCATAAATATTTATATATTATGAAAATTGACATATTTTGATAGTAAAATCAATTAAAACTATATGGAAGAGATTATTACATAGTATAACATATTTCAAATTAGAATTCATATTAATTTATTTAGATTAAACCAATCTTCCATAACATATTTGAAAGATATGATTAATTTATTAGTTAAAATCAATTGTAAATATAAATCTTATATGCATATTATTTAATTTTGTGATACGATATTATTTATCTTCCAATAAAGATCTCATGTATAACATTTGTAATTCTCATCAAAATTAATTAACTATATATTCTATTGCTAGAAATCATTGTTTCGTTGTAGTCTCAACTTTTAATTCTAATCTCTTTATGCGAATAGAGTTTCTTCAAGAGAGACTAAAGGTAGGTGATTATGTGTTATCTTTATATCAATTTGTTTCAGCTCTATTAAAGTGACTATATTTATAAATTGGTTCACAATATCTGAACATATGTATAAAATTTTTCTGCATAAAATTTTTTTTTTTTCTGCACATAACCAATTTATAATTAATGTCAATTTCATGAACTATTTTGTAATTTCTCCATTAAAATAGAAGTGAATTTTCAATCAGATTTAATATGCTCCACAACTATAAACAAACACTCCCAACGTTCCAAAACTACTTTCACACTTTCTTTATTTGGACGTTCCAACTCTTCTTTAACACACCTAAAAAGGAAAAATTTTTCACTCACAAAAGTCAATAAAATACATTTTTTCTTATTTTATTACTCCCTCCGTCCCAGAGGAACTTGCAAGGCCAAAAATGGAAATCCTTTTATAAACTTCACCCTCACAATATCTACATATTTACACAAAATGCCACTACTTTTTCACTTTTTGGGCCCACATTACACTCAATCCAACTAACTTCTTTACTTTTTACATAAAATTTTACCAAATTAACCCTCAAAACACTACTTTTTTTACTTTATTTCTTTTTTTCCTTAATTTGTGTGCCTTCCACCCCTTACAAGTTGCTCCGGGACGGAGGGAGTATTTAACTTTACACTCACATATTTATTTTTTCTTGATTCGCGTGCCCGGGGTTACTACAAAAAGAAGTTTCGGGACGGAGGGAGTAAGAAATAAGAAGCTTAATTAACTTGAGTTTTGATTTGAACGTGCAGATGGCAGAATGGGCAGATCTTGATGCAGGAGTTCTTGATTTGATCATATCAAAATTATTTGATCAAGACCGTTACAATTTTAGGTTGGTGTGCCGATCTTGGAACGCCGCGGCAGCGACTTCACCTTATCCAACCAACGCTCCCTGCCTCGTACATTATGATCCAAAAAAACGTTTATGGGGTGTTTTTCAGTACAACACTTTCTTCTATAGGAGCTTCCCAGAATTCGACAATGCAGAAATCATGTGCTCCAAGTACGGGTGGCTACTCATGTGTCGAAACGACCAAACTCTCTTTTTCTTCAATCCCTTCAACAGACACACTAAACCCGTCGTTGAATTGCACGCCGCGTGCCGACATCCGTACACATCGATCCATTTTTTCCACCCGCCGACCTCCTCGGACTCCTTCATCATTGGAACCTCAACGTCGATCGATGTTGAGGGTGTCTTAGTTGATATACTTAGATGGGGTGATAGGGAGTTTAAGAGTGTCACATACAAGAGTGAGTACAAGTTTTTTGTTTCCAATTCTGCCCCTGTTCAGCATCACGGGCTGGTATACTTTGTGGGGATAAGAGGGGAAGTTGCAACTTTGGATATCCAACGTGGTGCATGGACTATCTATCCCAAGTCCCTCGAGTATCGCAAGCTTCGCTCGCAAATCAAACTACATTTCCTAGTCAAGATTAATGGGAATGATGATGCATTGTATGTGGTCTTCATGATACATGATGGCGAAACGGTCAACGTGTTTAGGCTCTTGGAGCCGGAGATGAAGTGGGAGAGAGTGAGAGACTTGGGGGACAAGATGTTATATCTGAGTCGCACCTCATCTTTTGGAGATATAGCAAAGCCCCAAAGTATGGCCAACACAATTTGTTTTCCCATATTCGACTCTGATGATCATCTTCTTTACTACTCTTTGAAAACTCTGAGATACTATACTTTTGACGGACTGGATAGATCGAATGATCATTTTATTAGACGACATTATGGCGTGGCTTGGGTAGCACCTATACCTACGCAACAACTTTCAACAAGTTCCATATGGTACCCAGAAGATCGTGAAGATGATTCTGAGATGAAGAAAGATGGAGGACAGGTAGGTGGATGGAGGAGTGAGTGGTTTTGACCTTCTTTATAATTAATTTTGGTGCTACACTACCCACCGTAATTTGACCCTCTATGTAAATCACCCATTGAGCTTAATTATAGGTGACATGATAAAACCCACAATTTAACTTTACAACTTTTTACAAAGCAAAACAAGTTACATATGTATCAATCAAACCAAAAAATTAAATTTCATACCAAAGTAGGAAAGATGAACAACCAAGTATTTTGAGTTCAAAGAATTGAAAAAAGTTATCTCCTTGCTCTCACATTCTAACGTCACTTTCACTTGCTCACTCTCATTCATAACAAGCAATTGCTAAATGTAGTTAGCAGTTAAAAAGAATAAACATCTAAAACTTGATTTGTTGGCAATAAATAAAGCTTTACTTGTGATATTAACTAATAATTTAAAAAATTCACAAATAGCATTTACCCCAACAGTGATGCATATCTGATCCTGCAGGTTAATGTTGAAGATACAGTTATGTTATTATCTTATTATTACTATTATTATAGTTAGAAACTATTAAACTTAAGTTGTTTAAATCAAGAGCCTGTGGCCTTTGTTACTTATAGGCTACTTTAGTGGTTTAGGTTTGAAAAATGAAATCAAACTTTAAAAAAACGTCATGCTCTTTCTATATATATTACCTCAGTTTTAATGTCTGCATCGACCATGCATCAAGATGATCAACTTTGTATCTTGACTGGCTTTCCAAATAAATGTCGGCACCCGTGAAGCAAAATGGGAACACACATATATATATAATTAGACCAGATTAATTAGTTATTGCAATTGCAACAAGATCAGCTATTGATATATATGCGTTTGATCCAAAAACTTGCTTCCGGTAATTATCAAGTCAGTCTCATCCACAGGTGCACCTTCTTCTGTATCAGTCTTAAACTTCTCAGTTAGTCCTTTAATCTAATGCAAAATATAAGGAAAAACGATTACGAAAATAATGAATGTACGGATTAAGCAGAGAAGAAACAAATTATTAGATGCATGCAATTGGAATGAACTTACTCCTCCATTTTGCTGCAGGAACGAGAGATAATATAAAATATATATGCTCCAGAGAAATATAAAATATCAAGTCATGTCTCATGATTCTGATGCTCGGGAGTGGGTAATTCGTAATCAAACCGGATTGGCATCTATCTATATATACACACAGAATATTGATGAAGCTTCATTTTAGCTAGTCAGGTGTGTCTTTCATTATATATATATATATTAATCTTCCATTATCCATTCGTTTTGGCTAGCTCTTGCCTTATTTTAACAGTATATATGATCTATATAGTCATTAACATTCTTTAACCCATGATTTTGTGTGTATATATATATACACATACACACTACTCCCTCTACTTCAACTGAAATTTTACACTTTACAATACTTATTTAAATTACTCTTTATTCATTAGTTCAAAATCAAACACATTTCACTTTAAAATTTGTTTGTATTAGTTATATTGTTTAAAAATAATAATTATTTTATTATTAAGTAATAATTATTTCACTAAAAAATATTAGTTACATTTTAAAAATAATCAGTTTAAAATTAATTTACCATAAAAAAAAAATATTGTGCGACAATCTGTTCGGTTATTCTTAACAGCTGGCCGTTAACACTTCTTTTTAAGCAGCTGACACTTAATCTCCTCAGTCGCACGCCCATTCCCATATACCTTGCAGTTCTCCTTCTTTTCTGTTCTCGGGTCAACTTTCCTTTCACCATTCTCAGTCTGAAGGTTTGTAATTACTGGTGTGTAATACAGTTCTTGGTGTGTATTGATTACATATTTTAATCCATAACTTCAATTCAGTTTTGGAGTTCATGCGTAATACACGGTTCTTGGTGTGTATTGTTAGGTTCTTATATATATCTATTAATTATGGAATTTAGAACAAGAATTCAATTAATATCAGTTTGTAGTTCATGTCTAGTTTGTGGTTCTTGGTATTTGTGTTGATTATTGTTTTTTGAACTTCAAATTGAGTGCATATCCAGAATTGTACACATATTGGGTTTCTAATATGGGATTCTTATTCCTTATGCGGTTATTTATGTAGTATATATTACTGAGTTAACATTATTTTTTTTACTCAGGAAACATGAACTGCAAAAGGAACAAGAAGGAAATTGTTGTCATTCCTTACGGATGCAATTACTGTGAACAGGACATAAAGAAAATGGGAGACGAACTTCGTCAGCATATAGAGAAATGCAGGAAATGTTAAAGAGGAGCTGCAGGAATTGAAGGGTAAACATGAAAGGTAAAAAAAATGAAAAAATGAGGGTCGTGCTGCCTATCTCTTTCTCTTAGGGTCGATATGTTTTGGATATATTCTTTTAGGTTCAGTATCCTTACTCAGTTTTGAGAGTGACTTGCATTTTGTGTTACTATCTTGCATTTTGAGAGTGACTTGATTTCTGGTATTTGAATTTCTTGCTTCAAGAAAATGCAGTAGCAAGAACTTGATTTATTGTTTTGATATTTCTGCAAAATATGCAGAGGTAAGGAGAAGCACTTGGAAGCGCTCAGACTTGGGATTTGATAACTTTTTTTTTTATTTTTTCATATAAAATGTAGATTTTGATTTTGGAACAATGACATGCGAGTCTTAGTTTTGATATTGGGGTCTGATAATTGATCAACTAAAGCATATAATTTGAGCAGAATTAGGAGATTTGCATAATTTAAATTGATATTTAATGAGAAACATGAGATTTATGCATAAGATGGTAAATAAAATTAGCTACATAAACAGTGAATTTATGCATACGAAACAAGGTTATAAAAAACAGTGCATTGGATCATAATTTATTTCCTCTTTTTCTTATTCCATCTAAAAAATATAAAATAAAATCAAACACCTCCTTAATAATCGTTTGAAGCTAGCACCAAACAATGAGGATAAATAACACGACAGTAAAAAAAATTCCTCCAACAGAACTGAGAAAAAAATATTAACAGTACCTAGGGGCGGACGCAGAAATTTAAGAATGCTAAATTATTTTACAGGTCATTATTATAAACGAATACTTTATTAAAATTTAATTTTATATGTAATGAATATAATAACATTGAATAAATTCATCATATTTTAAAGGTAAAATATGAAATTGACTCGGCATGAGTTTTCATAGCCAGAAGTCTTATGAGACAAGGATTATATAAGAATTTTAAAATAAAAAATAATTTCTTAAATAACTAAGAAGTCTTTTTATTAAATAACTTAGAAGTCTTTAGAAACAAAAATTAATATTTTAGAGGACCTTTTACTACATTATGCTATTAGAAAACAATTGATAGTTAATATAATATCTAAACCTTAATAATATATATTGATTATTGAACTTGTTAGATTTTGAATTGTGAGTAATTTCTTTAATAATATAATTTATAAATAAAAAATTATCTAAAAAATTTGTTGACTAAATTCTAATTTAAAAGGTACCATAAACAAAAGTATGTACATTATAATTAATATATTTAATTTTTATAATTAAACACATAATATTTAAAAAATATAATAATAAAAATATTGAGACAGTGCATTTGTCAAACAACAAATTGCAACTCAAACAAATTTTGCAGAGAAAAATACATTGAAGACTCCATTATGAGACGCATATAATTAACAACAATGGAAACAAAATATATGAATTAATTAGTGTATAACAAATAAAAATTGATCAAAATTGCGAGATCAACATAGAAGAATGATAACTTACCTTTTAATTTAGCTTCGTTGGTTAAAGTCTCGTGCTGATAACGTGTTATAATTAAAAATAATATAAAATGATATATTTTAAAATATTATTTTTAAATTGGTATAATATAAAAAAAAATTATATTATTCAATTTATATTTACTCTATTATACAAAAATTTTGTATCAATTTGAAAATAGTGCTTAACATTTAAATTTGTTTATACTGAAAAATTGCGGGTTAATATACTGAAAAGTTTATACTATTATCAATTTTTATTGTAAATTTTTCAGTATATCAACCTGTAACTTTTTAATGTAATTAACATTTACTTTTCAATATAAAATTTTTTAACTTTTTTTAATTATATCTACTAGATATAAAAACCACAATTATTATTTTGGGAAAATATATATTTTTGTCCTATAAGTTTCGTTGACTTTGGTTTTCGTCTTCTTAAGTTTTGAATTTTTGTTTTCGTCCTTTAACTTACCAAAAATTATGGTTTTCGTTCTCTTAAGTTTTGAATTTTTTTTTCGTCCTCCAACCGCCTATAACTAGTTACACAACCGATAATACATACGTAAATCAATTTTTTCTATTTTTTTAAGGAAAATATTGACGTGGGGGGGGGGGTATTTAGAGTCTTGATGGATAAAATACAGGATTAACCGCAAATTCTCTCTCAAATCAAAACCCTAGTCGATCAAATCTAGGCATGCAGGCTTGAGAGAATTAGGGAAAAAAGGAACAACGATACCAAAATCAAAACATTCAAAAGCCTAAATTCTTTTGAATGCATACTCACTGTACGGAAAGGAAGAGGGATGTCTTCAAGAAATTCGTATGAATCAATGAGTTTCGAGCACAATATTAAGTGTCATTGTGATTTCGTTGCACGGTTTGTACATCATATTAAAAAATGAATCCGGACAGAAGATTCTATAGACGTAATTATTGGACGGTATTTGAGAGAGAATTTACGGTTAAAAGTGTATTTTGTCAAGACCTAATTCCCTCCAAATACACCCACGTTAGTATTTTGTTTAAAAAAAGAAAAAAAGAAATGAATCCACGTGTGTATTACCGGTTGTATGACTGGTTATAGGGGGTTGGAGGACGAAAACCATAATTTCTGGTAAGTTAAAGGACGAAAACAAAAATTCAAAACTTAAGAGGACGAAAACCATAATTTTTGATAAGTTAAATGACGAAAACAAAAATTCAAAACTTAAGAAGACGAAAACCAAAGTCAACAAAATTTATAGGACAAAAATGTGTATTTTCCCTATTATTTTTAATTACAATTTTGTTTGGGCACCAGGCCCGTCCCAAAAAATATAGAGGCCTTGTGCTACATTTTAAAATGAGGCCCTAAATTACATTGTGCAGGAAAATTACTTCAATAAATACTTCAAATGTTAATAACCAAATTCACAGCATATAAAATTTCAAACCAAATAATAATTACCCACATCCCTCTTTCTTCTCACTTTCTCTATTTCGTTCTTCTTTTTCTCTCTTTCTTTTCTTCACGTTTACAACACGATGTCTGCATTATCCTACTCAATCCGCGTAATACAGATCCGATTTGGCCTACTCTTTATTGAATTAAGAGAATAAAAATTGTGAGATTTGAAAATACAAAATAGAAATAGCTAGAGTAACATTTTTTTCCTCCTTCATCAATCTTCATTCCTCCTCTTCTTCTCCTCTCTCTCAATCACTATTTCAGTTTTTACGTCCAAGTACATGATATTTTCGATTCTGGTTATATGGAAAAAAAAAGGGTACAATTTTATAATATTTTGTTAAACTTTTAGCCTATTTTCGAAAAATATTATCAAAAGTTTGTTTGATTGACTTCTTCAAATTATTCCTTCTTATTTGATTTTTCTCCAAAAGAATATATTTTTTCGAAAAATAATCAAGAGATTTGTTTGGGTTGTTTGTTAAAAATATTTAAATTTATTTATTTGCTTATTCTTTCATATATTTTTTTCGTGGGATATTTTTAACATTACAAACAAAAACTATTTAATTTTTTTACTACTTTTTTCTTTTTCTTTTTCATTATTTTAGGATTTTTTGAAAAGAAAAATTATTATGCATTTGTAAGTTTTTCCGTTAATTAAGGGTGGGTGCACATATTTTGAGAGAAAAAAAAATGAAAGAATGCATTTATAATATTTTATAAATATTCTAATTATAAAAAAATGTAAAGTGTGTGTACTATTTACGGATGTAGGTGCATATAATTTGGGACTTTCTTAAATTTTAAGATACAACACAAATTAAGGAGGATGAAAAAAATCGATCCCTTGAATTTTGAGAGCCCTGAATTAAGGAGTGTTTAAAGGACATGAATTAAGGAGTGTTTGGAAGACCTGGTGTAATTAACTATTAACATCTAACATCTAATATTTATCGATATAAAAAATAGAGAAACCAAAGAGATGTTTGTTTGTTCACTACACTCTAAAAACGAAACACCCCAAATTCAGTTGATTGTCACAACACATGTACACGTAAAACAGGAGTTGATACGTTATGCGTATCTTGAATACGTCCAACTATAGAGTGCGGTTAAATTGGATCCGATCATCGAGGACCAATCCCAACCGTCCATCATAAAACCCAACACCAACATCTCAATGCTTCTTTATCCTACAACAAATCTCTCCTCTCGGTCTTCGCTGCACCCTTATAAATGACAAACGAGACATCAAAATTTATAAAATCCCATCACTCTCCTCCACACTCTCGCACTAGGGTTTCTCTCTCTAGTATTTCGATCACTACTGCCTGATGTAAACCTCCGTTTCAGTTTCTGTTTTCCATTATCTGAACAACGTTGATGTTATTTTAATTGCATTTTTTTGTTTTTCTAGATAAATGTAGTCCGAGTGCAAATGCGTATGTTATGTGCTTAATATTTTTGTGCTCGTAATTTGAATTTTGATGGTGATTGGTGAGTGAACTGATTGTAGAGAGCGGTTAAAATGGCGAAGAATTATCCAAAGGTGAGCGATGAGTACCTGAAAGCTGTTCAGAAAGCCAAGAGAAAGCTCAGAGGATTCATCGCTGAGAAGCACTGCGCTCCTCTCATGCTTCGCCTTGCGTAGGTTCTGCGCCTATTGTTTTTCAGTTTACTTTTAAGATTTGTGAATCGTATTGAATATGTCTGCTACATTAGAATAATATTTGACTTTCAGATTCAATTTGTACGAATAGCCGTTTGAGGAATGTTTGTGTTATGCCGATGATTACTATTTGCATGATCAAGTCGTTAATAAAGCAATTTATTGTGTATGGAAATGCATCATTTGACTGATTTACTAATCTGTACATGACAATGCATTAGCTGGAGATAATTGTTTTTGTCAACTATTTGAAAAGATGGTTGGTATATGGAGTGGATCTGTCTTTGGTAGACTAGAGAAGCTTGAAAAGGCTCTGTCAAAGCATGTGTGCAGATATTGATGATGATTGATCACCTTTTCTCATCTTTGTATGTTGACCAGTTTTTTTATCAGAATCTCACTTGCAGTTGTATGGTGCATCCTTCATACTTCTGCTTAAGCCATATCTAAGTTATTTTACTGCATAAAACATTTGGTGCTGTGGCAAATCATATCAACTGTTGCTTCTGTGTAGCAAATCGAGAGATGGATGATCCTTGCATGGTGTGATTGCTGTGAATGCAAATTTGTATAGATAGTAATGTTGATGCCCTCAACCTGCTCTGCAAATAAGCCAGTGAACGACAGTGTGCTTGTATTTGTAGCAGTTTTTGTGATTTGTGGTCTTCTACAGATATTGCAAATATCATGGATATTGGTCCACACGTATTATTTTAAGTGATCATGCTGTTATTGTAGGTGGCACTCAGCTGGCACATATGACCAATGCAGTAAGACAGGTGGTCCGTTTGGGACCATGAGATTCAAGGACGAGCAGGGACACGAAGCCAACAATGGCATCGACATTGCTGTTGGGCTCTTGAATCCCCTCAAGGAGCAATTTCCCATCCTTTCTTATGCTGATTTCTATCAGGTACTGTTTTTCTAATGGTTCATCTTTCACCTTGATGCTGCTAATTATTTTCTAGAGAATTGAACATTTTGTGCCCTTTTGCTCTTCACAGTTGGCTGGTGCTGTTGCTGTTGAAATAACTGGAGGACCTGAAGTTCAATTTAACCCTGGAAGACCGGTTGGTGGCTTTTTTCGTTCTCCCAGAACTGGATATGTTATCTTATATATTGTTTTTTTAAAATATGCATGTTTCAATAGATATGCTATTTGTATGGCAATGCGCTAGGCACTATATGAACATTTAAGCAGTGATACATCTTGGCTCTATGTAGCTATTGATTTTCATGTATGAATTTCAATTATGCATCTGATTGGACATATTATACACACTTTGAGCACTCTGATTCTGATTAAGTGTGATGTTATTTCTAAATGTGAAATAAATGACTTTTTTTTTTTAACATCATGGACTATTTGATCCTAACAACTTATTTGATCCTGGTGGTTTATATTTTTGACAGCATTGTCTTGCTCTCTGTCGTGTATAACATGTATAGAAGAGTGGATATTAATATGGTTATTATTTATTCTCCTCCATAAATAATATTAACCCTCCATGTCCATTTTCATCATAGATTTCACATGCTTAATAGCTTAATAGTTATAACTGTGATTGCTTAAGGTCTATTTTAACGATTTAGGACAAGGACGAGGCCCCAAAGGAAGGTCGACTGCCTGATGCAAATAAGGGTGAGTTTGAACTCACACTCTAATTAAAGTTGTTTTATACTTGGAGATTGATTTCTTTATTTATTTTAGTTAAAATGGAAGAATTCATTTGCTTGAACTTGTTGTCACCATTTTTTTTATTTTTACCTTCAAATGTTGCAGGATGTGACCACTTGAGGGATGTCTTTGTCAAACAAATGGGTCTGACCGACCATGATATCGTAGTACTTTCTGGTGGCCACACTTTGGTATGTATTTTCCATACATTCTTAGTTTTCTAGAAACTACTTAATTGGAAATGAGAAGCTTTTAAATGAAATAAATGTTCTCTTTCTTTCAGGGAAGATGCCACCAGGAACGCTCGGGATTTGATGGACCATGGACTGCTAACCCTCTCATATTTGATAATACTTACTTTACGTATGACCTATACATCTCTTAACCGTATTTTAAAATTTTAGCATCTCTCTGTTTTGACATTTTTGTATTTGAATTATGAACAGTGAGCTTCTGAGTGGAGAGAAAGAAGACCTTTTGCTGTTGCCATCAGACAAAGCACTTCTTTCTGACCCTGTTTTTCGGCCTCTTGTTGAGAAATATGCTGCAGTTCGTTCATCTGTCTCACTCTTACTGCTTCTTTTATACCAGTTTATAATTTCTATTTTGTTTATTTGCTTCAGGATGAGGATGCTTTCTTTGCTGATTATGCAGTGGCTCACCAGAAACTCTCCGAGTTGGGGTAAGATGCATATTTTACATTGATGTTCTTGGCTTTTGAATGTGAGAAGCTCATTCGATTCGTCTTATCCTTAAATTTTCAGATTTGCTGATGCTTAAACTACAAAAGATAGGAGGGATGGCCTAGTTTTTTGTTTAGTATGCCTTGATTTTGCAAAATATGGTGGCTCTCTATTCATCTTTTGTTCTTTTGATGGATTTGCTGGATTGTGCACTGCTTTTGACCACCATTATATGCTAATCGCCCTCAGAAAAATAATGAGTATGAAAATTTGACTAAATCCTGTGGCTATGCTTCATTAACAAAAGTAGTTTCAAATACTAAATTTTCTTAATCGAGTTTATGAAATGTGAGTATATAGAGTATATGTGTATATGCATGTTCCAATTATAAGTCTCATGTACGCCGGTCGAGAGATATAAGGTGCAATTTATAGTTAAAATCTTCAACCTTGATTTGAGTGATTTATATAACTTCGTGCATATTATAGATCTAACTTAAATATATTATTCATTTTTCTAATTCTTTACCCGTGCAATTTATAAATATAATCATATTATTATTGATATTTATTTATTGACAAAGTATAATATTAACATAGTTAATAATTAGGTTATCCTAAAATAATATTAAAATATCAAATATTTGATTAGAATTATTCAAAAAACTCATAACGAATATAAAAAATTTGAGTCAATTGTATTATATTGTAATTATTATAAATTTTATTAATCCCAACTTTTAATATTTTTAATGGACCGAGTAAACCAATTACAAGAAACACGTGTAACTGTGCATCTAAAAAAAATTAAAATTGATGTCAAAGTTGAATTTAACATCCAGATACTAATTTAAATTTTTTTTTATTTGGTATAATTATCAATTTCTTTTGACCTTACGTCAACTATTTGCACAATTTAGATAAAATTACTGTTTGGCCACTAGAATATAATAGATCTGACAGGAATGAATGTTAATCTCATATATATATATATATATCATGATGCTTATATGATATTATTATAGATTTCAATAAACTGGAATGTAAAAATTATTTACATGAATATTAAAAATTACTTTCACTCGAAAATAAAAAAAATGGTATCAAGCTAATTCATTTTATTGAAATCTTTTAAGAAACGTTCACTCGAAATGCAAACAAATTTCATGGTGTTGGAAGAATATACAGCCATGGAAGATAATAAAAAGATATGCATATAAACGTTCATTCGTTTATTGATACAAAAAGACATATATGTCCCCCATCACGATCGAGTCCTTATTTTAGAGCTTCGAAGGAACATATAGATCAAGAGTCGATAGCCTATAATCATTACAACCATTGCTCCAACTTCAGTTCCACCAATATCCAATATTCTTTGTCTATTGATTGAGGTTGAGCCACGATGTTGAATCTTCAAAAGCAATTTGTACGTGTGATAATTCAGTGAAACGTATCGAATCCAAGACATAAATGGAGGAACTTTCTGCACCATAAAATATGAGTGATTTTTTTTTTGATTTAATTAACATTAACGCAATATCCCATGTGAATGGTGAATCAGTTTCACAGTATGAAATTTATATCATTATATGTATTAATTACTGATATCATTATATGTCATAGCGTAAAGAGTTAAAGGTATCAGCGAATGCGTGTATTAATAATGTTAGTGATTGCGTGTAATAATATAAATTTTCATACGAAACAAACTCTAACGTTAGTTACTAGTCATTAATACATTTTGAAAAATATAGTGAGCAAATTAGCCAGATAGTTGAAGACAAATTAGTTGAATGTAAAATCCATTTTACTGTACATTTAGGCAAAATAAGAATAATTTTCATATATATAAATTGTATTAGGTATTATATTTACAAATTATAAGTTCGTTCCT
Source organism: Prunella vulgaris (assembly GCA_026898435.1). Classification (NCBI taxonomy): domain Eukaryota; kingdom Viridiplantae; phylum Streptophyta; class Magnoliopsida; order Lamiales; family Lamiaceae; genus Prunella; species Prunella vulgaris. Next base: position 61,428 of record JAPKLY010000281.1, on the reverse strand, counting down.
AATAATTTTTTTATTAAAATATATCAATTGTTTTAGTATAAAGTGGTAATTATACAATTAAATAGTTTACATAGGACCAACTTTGAAATATGGCATGAAAAGATAGATAGGCTTAATTACCTTGATGAAGAAACCAGCAGATAACATAAATGTCATGACTGTTACAGAAGCCAATGTTGCTGCTTTTCTCACATCCATAAATGCTGCACCAATACTTTGTCCTAGCCCCTGACATTTTTTTTTTTCAAATAAAAAATTAAGTTTGTCACATTGTAATAGAATGTATAAAATCAAAGACTTTCGCAAATTATTCAAGTTTTAGTTCAAAGATATGTGTTTGAACTAGCATGTTTTACAAGACTATTAGTATAAGTTAAAAAAAAATTCAAGTTCAATGAGTTCATTAACTCGTGAATAGACTCGTATATAAATTTTAATAAATACTCAACTTTAATTTAAAATTTTCACACTTAATATTTATGTTAAACAATTAAATTATACTTCATCCGTCCCATAATTGTTTTCACTTTTTTTTTTATGTCCGTCCCACAATTATTTTCACACTATAAATAAAAACCTATTTTAACTTTATTCCTCACACTATTCATATATTTATACAAAATATAATAACTTTTACACTCAATCTAACTAATTTTGTTATTTTAATAATATAATTTTACATATCATCTTACTTTTCATAAAAAGTATGCACCACCAAAGGTGAAAATACCTCTGAGACAGATGAAGTAACTAATTTTTTAAATCTCGTTTAGGCTCGAAAAAATTATGAACCAAAAATGTATTCAATGAATAATCAACTCGAAATATAAACGAGTCGATCTCAAACACTTTAAGATTCAATTCGATTCAATTACGGCGTTCCTAGTTTTCGAGAGGCGGATTAACTCACCTGAGCAGCAATAATGGTGAGGAAAATGGACAAAAGAGTTAGAGAAAAGGCAGAGAAGGTTGGCTTCAATCCCACCATGAAATAGATGATTGCAAGGAATATAACAGGCAAAAGGAGATCCAATGGAAGATCACTCATATTTCTGGCAACCAGATACGCGCTCAGTTTGTACATATTTACCGATCTCTCCTTGGCTAGCATTGCCCTTTCTTGAGGGAATGTGTGAATGGCTGTGTAGACCGGAAAGAATGCCCAAAATACTGAAATAAAGAACAATAATCCTGCCTGCATTTGCCACAATATATACCATAAGGGTGTGTTTTGTTTGATGGACTAAATAGTCAATTCCACAAACACAAGATTATTCCTGCCAAAACATGCATGTGTTTTATAATGTGACATGAAATTGCTCATTTTTATGCTTCAAATGCTACTATCATTGGAAAAAATAATTAATTAAGTTGTCCCTAATTTGGTTTCAGGACAGTTAATTTTTGTTACGAAAATATCGACATTTTGACCATTAGACGACTGTGGGAGGTGAAACATTTAGTTGAAGCTGACGTGACAGGATCTAATTTGTCCAAATAACAAATTAGTCTGATAGGTCAACTGAATATTTTACCTCATTTAACTAGTTAACGAACTAAAATATCATAAAAAAAAAAAAATCTCGTCATGTAAATTATCCGTATTTGATTTTGGCCCTATCAATTCTCACGAATTGAAAATTAATTATGTAACTCATAATTTTATATATTTTGATCTAATAGGCAGCTTTAAGAGGTAAAACATTCGGTTGACGTTGATGTGACGAAGTCTGATTTGTCAACCGAATATTTGACCTCCTATAGTTGGTTATAAGGCCAAAAAGAACTTGTACAACTATAAATCTTAAAAGGAGAGAATTAAAATAGAAGAAACTTGTAAGAGTAAAAAAGTCCCTTTACCTTTTTTGAAAAATTTGACAAGATTGAATTAAATATTAGGACAAAAAAAGGTATTTATCCTACTATATATTACCTGATCTTGAACCATGTTAGCAGATGAAGCATCTGAGTTCCACCAAAGTAATCCGACTATAAACGCTACTGAAATGACTTGAATTATACGAAGGCTGCTTAAGTACTCATGCCGCCTCTCCTTCAGCCCGCGCCTATAAAGAATGCAGAATTGTTCACTCCAAGTTGCACTGCATTCCTCTGCATCAACCCTGTTCTGCTTCTCCACATTTTCGCTGATCATGGCGTGCTCATAAACACGTATTTTCTCCATTTCCGAAGCTCTCGACTCATAAGCCCCCGTAAAATACTGCCCAAGACAACAAATTTATAAGTGCATTTGAAAGAATTCTGTCTCATCTAAAAGTCCGAACTAGTAAAATAATGTTGACTCAATTCACTTATTTAATTTCTCTAATACTTCTCTTTATTCATGGGCTGAACTCTCAATTCTCCCACTTTGGGAAGACCCGATTAGTGGACAACTTAATAAGGGTAAAATTGCTTTCAACGGGATTCGAATCAGGGCACTGGCTGAGCCTAAGCTCTAATATCATAAAAGAATACCGCCTCGTGTAAAATTTCAAACATGTAGAAGAGTGTGAAATCATTTCACTCATTTAATTTTCCTAACAAGCAGATACTATATATTAATGTAAAAACCAGTTTGGTTAGCTCACCTGCCCACTTAACTCATCAAATGGCCCAGGTTCGATTCGTTTTGGAAACGAACTAAAAGAGATATAAGGTGTCTTAGAGTATTTAGAGACTTGGTAAACTAATTTATAACCACTAATAATTAATATTTAATGATTAAAAAAAACTACATATCAATGTCATTTTTATTTTATTTTTGGTTGATTTACCTTATGGACATCTACAGGGGAAGCTATGCATTCGGTATTGTCTAGTTGGGAAGGAATTGACTTGTTCTTTGTATCACCATTGGCTATATCAATCAGAAATTCTGCAGGATTTGTGGCCGTAAGTGGTAAGCAACCAATAGATGAAAAGTAGAGCATTGCTTCCGAGGCTTTCCCGAAGTACAATGAGCACCCTCTGCTCAACAGAATCAGCTTGTCGAATTTACTGAAGAGTCGACTCGACGGCTGATGTATTGTCGTCACCACTGTCTTCCCAGCCTGTGCAAGAAACACAAGTGATCAAATGTAGAGGTTTGTGATGTACACTAGGGAAAATATATATATATTTTCAAATTTAGTCCAGTAGGGAATTCTTATATTCTCATGAATCGAAAATAGTCATTTAACTTCCAATTCACATTTAGGGAATTTTTTTCCTTTCTTTATCTTTCATCTATTATGATTTTGGTCCTCTAATTATTAGAATTTGATTTTTGTCCTTTATTTTTCAAAAATGATGAAAATCAAATTTGTGTAAAAAGATAAAGGATAAAAATCAAAATTTTCATTAAAGATAAAGGATGAATATAATTATTTTTAAAAGATAAAGGACTAAAATTAAAATTTAATAGTCAAGAGGACCAAATCGTAATAGGTGAAAAATAATGGATGAAAAAAATTATTTTCCCTCACATTTAAGATTGATAACCGACTATTGAAAGTGAAACATCCGATCGATGCTGACGTGGTAAAATATGAACTGTCAATAGAATGTTTCACCTCCTATCATCGGTTATCAAACTAAGATGTCAAAAAATTTAAAATATACATGACTATTTTCCAATTTGCTAAATTTGATAGGTAACTTATAATTATGGGACTAAAAAAATAACTATTAATTTTGCGTGAAAATTAATGGGATGAGAAATTAATATTACCATGTGAGCAAGGCTACGAAGCGTCTGAATGATTCCGAGGGCAGTTGTGGAATCCAACCCCGTTGTAGGTTCATCCAGAAAAAGGAGCGACGGGTTGAGAAGAATTTCGTTGCCTATGCATACGCATTTTCTTTCTCCTCCCGACACTCCTCTCACAGAATCCCCGCCCATAATTGTGTCTTGGCACCTATAATCATAATTACCCTTAAATATATAAATATATTTTTTCCATATCATCATAATAGGCTTAGATTGCATTTGGATTGAGTCGTTTGAAATTCAATAGATTTGAAAAAAAAATTAATAATTATAGATTTTGAATGATATGATTTTACTAAATAATTGAAATTTACTTAATTTGAAGTAAAATTATAATTGAAATTCATCCATATGAATATTTTATCTAAACAGATGAAGTGAATTTAGATTAGGAATTTTAAATTCATAGCCTTAAATAAATAATTACATAGATGACAAAATAATTAAATATTCATTGGACTGCTATTAAAGTTAAATAATGAAGTTTTGGTCAATTAAAAAGAAAAGAATAAAGAGTGTGTTATTTTTGCAATGTAAATGCATTTTTGAAAAGTCATTCATTTTAATATTGAAATATTATTCTTATTTTTACAGAAAAGTCACCTTTTATTATAGAATATTAGGTTTTATATAAAAATAGTTCATTATAAACTTATTATAAAGCTGTTTTAAAATATTAAATATTTGGTCAAGTGTATCAAAATATTCACTAATAGTATCAAAAGTTGAGACTATTATAGCATAATATCATCAACCTAGATTTTGGAAATTTTTTTTATCCCGTAAGTTTATCCCTTTTTGTTTTTGGTTTTACTAACTTTTAAATTTTGATTTTCGTCCTATAACTTTACCTCTTTTTAATTTGGTCCTATAACTTTACCTCTTTTTAATTTGGTCTTATAACTTTTCCTCTTTTATACATGAATGGGGGTGTCACAGGACCAAAATGAGATAAAGTTACAGGACGAAAATTAAAATTTGAAAGTTAGTTGGACCAAAATAAAAAAGAGGTAAACTTACAGGACAAAAAAATAATTTCCTCCCTAGATTTTTTATACATCTGATGAGCTTCTTGATTTTCTAATCAAATGCTTGATACTTTAAAATTTGTTCATAATTAATAAGTTTATCATGAACTATTTTAATGCAAAATATTACCTTTATTTAATAATAACGAGGTCTATTTCTTATAAAAAAGAAAATGACTTTTTAGGAGAATGAATGTTTTAAAACTAAATTCGAGTGAGTTGTACAGTGTACCTATATATATATAGCAGTGATGCAGAAATCGGCCTAGGCGGCCCCTTGCCGACCGATTTATGCAAAATCGGTCCTTCTAGGCATTTTCGGGTCTAGGCGGCCAATTTTTTTTTTTTTAAATTAAAAAAAATTAGGTGGCCGCCTAGGCTGCCAAAAAGTGCCCGATTACCGATTTCTGACTTCCACAATTTTGATATATAGTACACACAAGACTTGAAAAAAAAAGTTATTGTTGTTAATTTAATATGTCTATAATTTGGGACAAATGGAAATAGAAAAATAAACTTATTTTTTCAATGCACATATATATTCTATAGTTATATGTGATGGTATTAAATAATTTCTTACAAGATCATCTTCAAGTATATATTAATTAATATATATTAATTAATAATTACCTCTCGAGGCCAAGCTCTATGATGACATTCATAGCTCGTTCTTTCTTTTGCTCTTGGGACAAAGTGTTGGGTAGACGAAGCAACGCAGAATAAGTTAATGTCTCTTTTACGGTAAGGTGAGGGAACACTGTATCATCTTGCAACACATATCCAATCCTTGTATCACAAAATAATTATTTAATTAATACTTAAGTAACTGAAAATTGCATCCTATAACTAACTCTCTTTTTTATTAATGAGCTGATTCTTTATAAGTAACTGAAAATTCTTTGGAAGCAAAATATTCGGCCGTAATATCTTCTAACATATTATATTAAATCACGTCCAAATAAGTGAACATATTTTTCATAGACGGATGTAGTATTATTTTATTTCAATTTTATTATCGTTTTATGAAAATATCAGCTGATCAGTAATTAGATAGACATTATTAGCTAATGGCAATCAAGTATAGGACAAAAGGAGTACTTTTTTTGTGAAATGTCGTGTTATTAAAACAACTAACTAATATTATCAAAATACACACAATAGTAAACTAATACACAACACCAGTTGAGCCAATTAAGGACTTGAAGTTCAAAAGCGCTTTGAGCTTGAGCTTGCTCAATACCATTAACAAGTACTTATAAATAAATTTTGATTTCGTTATACATAAAAAAAACTTATTTAGTATCAAATTTAACAAGTTGAGTTCGGGTCGGCTCGTTAGCTAGAGATATTTGCCTTAACTAATGAAATCACCTGCTTCTCAATGATTTGGTGTAGAGCTGATCATTATAAGTGATTATTCCACCTTTACTTTTGAGCCATCCACTCAATAGATTGAGTAAAGTTGTTTTGCCACTTCCAGAAGGTCCCATTAGAGCAAGAACTTCTCCAGGGTATACTGCCCCGCTCACTCCTTGTACTATTCTTTTCTCCACATAATTTCTGTTTTTATTCCCTTTTATTGTTATCTTATGATTCACATCTTCAAACTGCAAATTTTATCATGAGAAATTCATATAAGTGGATTAATTTCACAAACTTTTTATATTTAAGTTGATCAAAATTTTAAATTAGATGAATTTTTTCATTGCGCCTCAAAACAACTCCACTCATATATTTAATTATACGCTTGTTGAAATAATAGAATTGTACGTACTTTTTAAATGAGACGGAATTCTTCCGATTTCTTGATGAAATTATTAGAATCAGTGCATGTACCTTGAGAGAAATGCCAAGTGCAGGCTCGATCGCTAATTTTGTCTCCAAGCTGCATGAACCGGGATGCTCCTCATCAATCCAACCGGCCCGATCCATCCCTGCGTGACGTACGTAGTGCTACATTTATATAAATTATGTAATTTTATTTAATTTCTTGATTTTATTAGCTAGATACTAGGTTTCAGCAGGTTTATATATGTACGTAAAAGAATATGATCAAGATAATAAATATGTATAGTTTATGATCAAATTGGAATAGAGAGTTTACGTTGAGAATATATGTAGCTCACACGCACTACATAAGGGAAAAGTGTTGAATATTGTAAGTAACATGATGATGAAACTAGGGTTATTATAGAGGACATGTTGAAAGGAGAGGTTATAAAGTCACTTCAGATGGAGGTTTAAATTCTTCAATTGCAATGGGAATAAAATTTTATTTTTTCTCTTTACTCTTATATATATTGAATGAGTGTGTCTTCATGGTGATTATATCATTAATTTTGTGCTCTAATTTTGAAAAAAGTTGACAAAAACGAAAGTTGTTGGCTATGATATGAGGGATTGATTGAGGATGATGATTATAAAATGAGAAGAGTGTAATCAAATTAGGGTATTGATTACTTTATTTAGGAGAAAAATAATGTTATGTGCATTTTTTTTTCACTTATTACTATAATTATTGTACAATTATCATAATTCCCACTACCATTGAAGAATTATCATACCAAGCGTCTCCTAAAATGCTACGACGACATCGTTTGAGTTATAATTAGAAATAATTATCATAAAATTCAAAACGTGTGGACTATTTTGTTCTAAGGTCCAAATATGCACATTATATATCATTACCCTAAGATTTAAAGTGTAACTTATGTAGGTGACGTGCATTATATTGAACTTCGGATATTGAGCGAGACTAAACTCTAATAACACAAAAAAAATTGTTTCATCTAAAAATTCATATTCGTTTAAAAGTATTAAATCAATTTATTTATTTAATTTCATAACAAAGTGATTGCGTACAATTGTAATAAATGTAATTAGTTGATCATATTTCCGGACGATATTTTCGAGTGAATATTATCCAATCGAATTAGTTGTCCATGTCACCCTCTATGTAGAGCTCTAGAACTCTCTCGTGGAATTAATACAAATTCTAGTACGCTGTACGTATCATGAGCATGAACAGTTAAAATTTTAATTAAGCTCAATTTTAATTTTAATTTTAGGCTTCGTTTGAATGAGAGGATTTGAAATCCATGAGTTTTTCACACACAAATAACCACTCTTTTCAAATAAATTGGATGAATTTATAAATACTTACATTTGAGTTTATGTTCAAAATGGAGGAATTCTAAATCCTTATAAAAATCATATCATTTGTGAAATCTCTCCTCTCCCCCCCCCCCTTTTATCTCTATTTTTCTTCTACTTTTTCTCTTCTCCAGGGGGGCTTTTTATAATTCATGATTTGAAATATACGTATTTTTATATGTATTTTTTAAAAATTCATTCATTTTCAAATTCATTCATCCAAATGAAACCTTAATTTTTTTTTCAAAAGATACAGTAACATGCCGAATTGTATGTCTTTCTGCAATTGAAATATTAATGACTTCTTTTTGGGATAATACTAACATAGGTATTTAAAAAAAATTCAAATACGGGCATGAAATATAGTGCCTGTTTTGAAACATTAAAAACAACTTTTAGAAGTTTTTTTTTTTTTTTTTCAAAATTATCTCTCACAACTTTTGAAGAAAAGCGAAGTTGATACTTACAAATAGGCACATAGTCTAACGACTCTAGAATTAATTGTATAATAAAAAATTGTCTCGTGTAAGAATTGGTGTCGTTCTCTCCCTCTCATAGGGATTGTACAATGAAAACTACATAAAAGACGTACAAGTGATTGAATAAGTGGTAAAGAGAGTTTCATAAGTAATAGATCAGCAGCAAGACAATAGCGGGTGCCTTTGTAGGAAGGGAAAGCCGCCCGGATGCCGACATTTGATGCAACTGCACATGCTACCCACTATATATACAGCAATTTTGGCTTGCCTCATCTTCTGGCACAAGCCCAAAATAGAAAGCCTCATATAACAAGTTTAACCTCAAGGGTGTCCAAATGAAAGCCTAAATGACCCTAATACCCTCACATGTGATCTTATAAACATTTTACCCGTATAAGGTTTGTCCGGGCCCGTCCCAATGAATACAGAGATTCTGTGCTACTTTTTAAAATGAGGCTCCAAACATGGTGATTGAAGTTAAATGATCAGAGAAGATTGAACAATGACCAATATAAATTAGAAATTTTTTGGCCGTTAAACATCATAATTTTTAGTGGTAGTTTTTTAGGGAAAAATAATTATGATTAATTGAAATATAACACAAGTTTTAATAAGTATATCCAGGATAATATAATTTGAACTTGACATTAGATTTGATTGAAAATATGAAATAAAAAGTGATATTAACATTAATTGAGAAGTGATACATATAGAAGGGTCTTTCGGCATGTGTATTACTTTGTGTTACAAAATTTAGATACATATATGTTAAGACGATAATTAATTGTATACCACACATACATACAGAAAGTATTCAGAGAATAAGTGATTGAAATATAAATAATTGATCACCTTTTAATTTTCTCGGGCTTGTTTAGAAAGAAAGA
>JAPKLY010000281.1:0-47130 GCA_026898435.1 Prunella vulgaris | reverse complement strand
AAATATCAAAATGTACGGTCAAGATTAAAACATTTAAATTATAAGGTTAAGATTAATTCTTAATGCCAGAATTAATGAGAATAGAGGAATTTCGAAATCGAGGATTCTGGTTGATTTTATAACTTCGTCTTTATATAATATAAAGATATATATATATATATATATTATGAAAAATATTAACTAAATCGTATAATGTAATAGTATTAGTTTGAATATTAAACATATTAACATTTCAATTTTTTGTTGCATGAATTTAATAGTATTTTCATTAACTAATACTTTTGGACTCGTTTTTCGTATTATTATTTTTTAATACAAATTGAATAAAGTGTCCAAATATTACATTTTTAAATTGATGTCTTTTTCAATCTTTTTATAAAAGCACGATCATGTGATAAGACCATGAACCCATATATGATAATGACATTTACCCTCTACTTCTTTCATCTTCCATCTCATTTCTTAAATGTGACTGGACATATCAATTTAGGAAAGAGTCGGTTCAAAAAAATTACTTACACTTATAAATTAATTCAAAAAATTTAAACGATAATTTTTTTTTTTTTACACGGGACCAATTTATAATTCTTGTCAAATTCTTTAACCATATTATAGTTTTGCCTCTAGAAAAAAGTTGTCACAAATTAACATTTAACTTTTTATTATTTTTGACGTGACATGCGTGCAGAAGCAACAAAATTCCTATCGAGACCATTTGTTTGTAATGTGTCGTGAACATATGAATAAGTTTTAAGTTCACCTATTTTTATATTAAAAAATTAAATTTGATTATATTGAAAAGTGTGGGTTGATTATACTGTATAAATTTTTCAATGTAATCAACTCCTGCTTTATATTATAATCAAACTAAAATTTTATGTGTAAATAATCTGAACTGTTGAGTGAGTGCACCGTACAGTCGTACACCAATTACATATGAGACCTTGTAAAAAAAAATTATTTCATCTGTTAAGTGATTTTTTATATTTCTCTCTATCTCTACTTTTGTTTCAGTTTTTTAAATAATTTACATAACAATTATTATTACATTTTTAAATTCATGTACTCGAAAATCATGAGAAATTTTAATTGAGATATTGGGAGAACGTGATTAGTTGGAATGTGTTCAGCCATTTTCATGACCAATGCAAATTGCATTTTTTGTCCGTTATAAATTTATACTCAATAAATTTAGTCTCATGATTTTTTTTTCTTTTTAGCATATTAGTCTCATTCGTCAAAATAAATTATATTTTTAATTTCATAAAAAATTATATTCAACAAATCTAATCTCATATTAATCAATTAATTTGAATGAAAAGATTTTATAAAATTATTTATATTTTAAACTAAAGAACCAATTTTATAAGCAAAAATTCTCATGGAACTACACGTGGAGTTTATCCCAATAAAACGCTAACACACTGTTTCCTTACGCAACTTGTCTAATTAACACACCAAAAACTAAAAACCCACCCAACCCAATACATCTAAGCTGAATTTTTTTAATATATCTATACATAGAAAAAAAAAAATCTATTTTTGCTTTGCGCATATTCCTTTATTACTCAAAATATTATTATTTTATTTAGGTCTTATTTGATTCGTTAGATAAGTTAAGATAAATTAAATTATGGGAAAAATATTTTTTTTGTCCTGTAAGTTTGCCTCTTTTTGATTTTGGTCCTACTAACTTTCAAATTTTGATTTTCGTCCTGTAACTTTATCTCCTTTTGATTTTGGTCCTATTAACTTTCAATTTTTTTATTTTCGTCCTATAACTTTACCCCTTTTTGACTTTGGTCCTATAACTTTACCTCTTTTATACATGAATGGGGTGTCACAGGACCAAAATCAAAATGAGGTAAAGTTACAGGACGAAAATCAAAATTTGAAAGTTAATAGGACTAAAATCAAAAGGAGGTAAAGTTACAGGACAAAAATAATAATTTTCCCTTAAATTATTTTATCTAATTTGATGTTTGATTTAATGGACAAAAGTCCAAGATTAAGAAAAAGCCCAAAACTAAAATTCAATTATCTTATGAATGGAAGATAATATTATTTTAGAAAAGAGGTATGATAATAATCCATTGTTTTTATCTTTACTAAAATACTTCCCTTATATTGAAAGGAGAACCATAATTCACTTTATTTTTGTTTATGATAAAGAGGGCAAAATTGTCAATTGCATATGTTTTTATTATTAATCTTACAATCCAAACATTCAAAATAAAATTATCTTACACTACTAATTATCTTAATTCATCAATCCAAATATACTATTTAACTCCTAGATAATAATCTCTAAATTATAATCTTGTCTAATCTATCTTGAGTTATTTATCTTATCCATTGAACCAAATGAACATGGAGCCAATGATACCTACAACAACCTTCAACATATATTTAATGCATAAATAGTTAATATTTTTTTAAATCGTAAAAGTAAAGAGAAAAAAGATCGAGATAGCAAGTACATATATAGAAAACCTTGCCCCCTATTAAACTAACGACGCGTTATATTGGAAGTGCTGGCCCACACGATAGGGCCAAAAACTGGGCTTACTACTCAGAGCACAACTGATTATTTTGAATTGGGAGGATTGGGCAGAGTTTGAATTGGCATGTGACTGTAGCAAAATTGAAAATATCGATATCATAAAAATATCGAAATTTAAATATCATGAATATATTGATATTAAATATCAATATTAATAAATTTAAAAATAAATATTTTAATACATAAATTTAACAAAAGAAATTCAATAAAATTTTATAATTGTGATAAATTTATATATATATATATTATTTTTTTTAGATTTTTTTTCAAAATTTATCAATACTGTCTTGATATTTTTTAATATTTTCTCAATAATTGCATCATAGAAAGAAAAATAATTTGTATTCGTGATAAATTTTTATAGTTGTGATAAATTTATATATATAATCAATATTTTTTTATATTTTCTCAATTTCACGATACATTTTTTTCATTAACCACACCATCATATATTTTCTCAATTACCTCACCATCATTTTTTCCCATTCTCTCCATAATCACCCTCAAAATATTCCTTGTCATCATTAATATCCAAGCTATGTAAAATAATAATTAAAAATCACAACTTAAAATCTGTTCAAAAAAATTAATGCACAAATAAAAGAATGTTAGAAGATAATATCCGAATAAATGGCAAATGTTTGACTTCGACATTCATGCAATGTTGTATTTGTGAGTCGAACATTGACATATGAAAATATTTAAAAAAACATAAGGTGCAAAATTAATGGGCCTCTTCATCACTTAATTAATGCTTAATGGATCAATTACTACCATTAGCACAATACTTTTTTAATCTTTTCATGTTTTATTTATTATTTTATTTCACAATATTAGAAAATAAATTATTATAGCATAATGAAATTCAACAAAAAAGTAAACTAATAATTAATAGTTAAGAAAATATTATATTAGCTATAAGTGAATTGTTATATTAACTTTAACTAAAAAATTACATTAGTTATGATTGAAACATTACATTAGTTTTAACTCAAAAAACTACACTATTTTTAAGTAAAAAATTACACAAGGTTTAAGTGAAATATTACACTAGTTATAACTGAAAAGTTGCACTGACTTTACGTAAAATATCAACCTGGAAATAACTGGAAATTTACATCAAATTTAAGTGAAAATTGCTCTAGTTTTAAGTAAAATATTAAACTAAATACAATTGAAAAAATTCGCAAGTTTTAATTGAAAAGTTACGTAAACTAATTTTAAGTGAAAAGTTAAATTAGGTAAAACTAAAATATCGCACTAACTTTGACTGAAATTTACATTAGACATGAAAATGGTCACCACTATCTGCATATCCTAATAAAATGATTTATTCCTTTTGTTCATATAAAATATATTCATTTATTTATATGTGGTTTAATGTAATACATATTAAAGAGGGTATTATAAGATATCGTGGAGTTCATTTATAAGTTAATTGATTATTTATGAAGATATACAGAGTTGTAGCTCCTCCCATGAAAAATATAATCAAGATCATTTGTTTCAAAGTTGATTTTGAAAAAAAGTGGAGCTTTAATATCACAATTTATATCACATAAACCAAATATTACAAAGATTTTGAATTGAAAAATGACGACCTCTACCTCTCTTATTGTCTCGTTTGTATCCACCGCACTTCCATCCTTACTCTACTAATTAAGGTGGTGATTGATAGATAATATTAGAGGGTTATAAATTTTGTAAGTAAAATTTATATAATGTTATTTGGTAGAGTGTAATAAAAAAGTTACATAAAATTAATTCTAAAAAGTAATCTCACTTGGTAGTGTGTAATATATAGATATATAAGAACAAAAGTCACTATTCAAGCCATACAAAAATAGTAAGGTGAGGAAGGTGAGATAATTTATAACATTGTGAATAGTAAAAATGGTGTAATATGACATCTTCTTTTAAAGGGTCAGCCGTATAAAAACCAGGTCAGTATAAAATTTATACCCCCTACCAAACAAGATAAGTCAATACAATAATTCATATTATAACTCTTATACTCCCTACCAAGCACCTCCTAACAATAATAAAATAATACATCATCATCTTCAAAAAATATTGATTTGATATAAAATTTCATCCGCTCCTACCACATCCAATTCAAATAAAAAATAAATTTACTATTCATAAGATTTGCCCAATTCACATTTTTCTCGATCTGGATGTGTTTCATCCATCTTCAGACGAAATCAAATACTATCTAAGATATGTGAATAAACTAATAAAATTTGTAAAAAATTATTTGAAACAAAATAGAGAAATATAGACAAAAATAATCTACTCAAATAAGAATAAGAACCGAAAAAAATATATATATATAGAGAGAGAGAGACAGAAAATAGTAAAATTAGTGAAAAAAATGGAGAAGGTAAAAGAGAAAAGAACATAACCAATAATAATATAAAAAATTCAAACTTTTATGTTAAATAAAAATGAGACGAATGCACCAAATATAATTGAATCGGCGCAGCCAATTGAGAAAAGTTACATGCATGACATCTAATACCAAAATCAGTGAAACATTAATACCTTTTCCCTCTACTTATATGTTTGACATCTTCAAACATTTATTACACTACGAAACCGGCCCCTTATCCATCACCCACTATACAATACAATAAAGTAAACAACTTGCTAATAATCTACTTTCTTTTTTATTTAATTTTATTACAAAACATACACCCCCACCTCCATACTCCATTGACTAGCTAGAGATACATACTTATACATATATATATATACACTAGTACATAACCCCGCAGATATGCGGGATTAGAAAAAACTATATGTTAATTTGAAATTTATTTTAAATTAATTTGAAATTTAATTTTTTTAATTTAAATGTGTAATGAGTGGAATTTACCGAGATCTATAGATGGTGATTAGTATTTTAAAAAATATAGAGAGTTAAAATAGAGGGAGAAGTTAGTGAATTAAAAAAAAGATGGATAACCGATAACAATTATTTATATTTTATTTTTAAAAATATAATATTATGAGAAAATTAAAAAATTAGGTAGGGAGCATTGTATTAAGCCACGTAGGATTTTATAAATTCAGAAATAGATGATAGGGTGATATATATATAATACATATATATAAATATTTTCCTTAGCTTTACCCCAAATGAAACAAACAGACTTAGCACCTACCACAATTTATTATCACCAACATCACCACACCCAACCATTCCCTCCTCCCCTCCACGGCCTCGCCGCCGCCATGGACACGCCGGACTTCTCATCTGACCGGTCTCCGCGGCGGGAGCTCCAAGGCCCCCGCCCCGCGCCCCTCAGAGTACGGAAAGACTCCCACAAGATCCGAAAACCACCGGTGGCGCCACCGCAGCAAGGCGGCAATCCCCACCCCCACCCCGCCCACGCTCCGCCTCGGCCGCCGGTCATTATCTACACCGTCTCCCCCAAGATCATCCATGCAGACCCCAATGAGTTCATGTCACTAGTCCAGCGTCTGACCGGCCCGAGTTCCTCCTACGCCCCGCCGCCGCCTTCTTCCTTCCAAGAAGGCGGCGGCGGCGCCGTGTCCCCGGCGGCCCGTTTTGCCTCGATAGAGAAAACGAGGTCGCCGGACGGGAGGAAGTCGGGCTTCGATCAGGAGATAGAGGGAATCGATGTGGAAAGATCAAGGGGGCAATTCCCCGGAATTTTGTCGCCAAATCCAAATGCTTTGCCTCCTATTCCACCCAATTTTTTTTCACCCCCATCAATATCGGATTATAATTATAATAATAATCCATTAAATAATTTCTTCTATGATTTGAGCCCAGTGTTACATAGTAACAGAAATAATTACTTCGAAAATAATTTCATCATCCCAAGTCCAACGCCTTTTATTTCACCCTATTTAACCACGCCTTCTCCAAATACTTTAGACCTTTTCCATAGTTTATTTGATCTCTGATCGTACAGAAACTGCAGGGAATTAACTGTAGGGAAAATGCATGGATCGACCAAGTGGGAGTGGTATATTTAATTCTTTTTATTTTTGTTTCTTTCTTAGGCTTCACTTTACAGTTGAGAATTAAATTTTGTGGGCCATTATGATATTTACATCATTTTGTGGCTCAAATATTTGTTTTTTAGCCAGCATTTTAGTGTATTATTTTTTTAGTCATCGTAGTTTACGATACCAATTCATTTTATCACAGTATAATTTATCTGTCGGCCTTGTTTGGATTATTGGCAGACTTGTGAATAATTTTGAAATTCATAGCAGCAAATTAATTATTGGAGATAATTATATAATTAGTGAAATTAACTAATTTCATTTTGACTTTTTTTTTTTCTTCTGATACTTTGGATGTATTTGAAATTTTTCCATACCCTTTGCTCTAAGGCAACCTAGTGTTTTGTCTTCTAATTGATTATAATAGACACCTAAAATAGATATATACATATGTATGGTGTTGGAACAAGAAAGTAAAAGAAATAGAGTAAGTATTGTCATAAAATTTGTACTTATTAATAAAAAGTTTTAAAAGTGATAAATTTTAATAAAAATTGATAATATTTTTGTTATTTTTGTTCAAAATGACTATATTTTTTATTAAAATTTTGTTATTTTTTAAAAATATTTTTTTTATTAATAATTAAGTGACAGATTTTATGTCATTAGACGGTCTCATATAAATTATTTTCAAAAAATTATTCTTTGCAACAAAATAAGAATAATATACATGCATAGTGTATATAGAGAGAGGTTTGAGCACATTAAAGTTCAAAGTTCTCATAATCTTCTTTTTTTTCATAAAAGGTTTAAATTTGTGATTTTTTAGTTTAGTCTCATGACTTATTTAATCGTTCCGAGTTTGATTTTTAATTTTGTTGGAATATTAGAAACGATGTTGTATCTTACTAGAAAATTAGGCATAATTAATATCGTAAAATGCTATAAAAAATGATGAAACTATACTATATATTGAATCAAGAAAAAATCAAAATTGAATCAGTGGGCTTATAAATTCAACATTAATTCAATTGCGATATCTTCCAGAAAAAGGTGGACTTTGGAACATAACGCTATATATTTTGATTACTATGAGTACTAGTACTAGTCCTTTGGATGTTGCATACTTATATACACCTGATTTGACATTTTCTTTTTGTCTATATATATCTAATCATGACTTGCTAAGTCAAACTTCCAATAATTGGACACAACAGCTATGATTAGATTTTGTGTTTTATTGAATCTCTCTTGAAATGGCCAGGCAAAACAAGCTGTAATTAATTATTTAATATTGAACTTCAACAAAAAGAAAAAATGAAGAGGGATTAAATAGAAATTTAAGTGAAATTTTAATTCAACAAATATTTTAATGAGAAGAAATAATTTTAGTAAATCTACATTCTCTAATAAATTAACAAGAATGACTCTATAGTAGAAATCCCACCAAATTAATTGCTTTCGTGATGATTATAAAGGTGGATCAAATTCGTTTAAAGGTTAAATTTTACGCTTCGTCCACAATAAATGATTCACATTATCTTAAACAATTATCTATAATAAATAATTTATTTATCTAAAATGAAATTTTATAATTATTATTTTAATTTTTTTTATATATATATACTCACTTTTACACATCACATCAAATATTTTTTAATTACTAGGGTAGCGCAATTATTTTCATGCATTAAAAGAAGAAAATGTAATGTGCTCATGTCAATCACACATAGCTGAATTATTAATTATTTTACACTGTGTATGTAGAATTATTACTTATCCTTGACGCATTATAAATAAATTATGGATTCAATTATATGGTTTTCGTGCAGTATTAAAATTAATTAAAATATTAAAACTAATATAAAATTAGAAATAGTAGTGTGACCAGACCATAATTAATTAACGATTTTGTGTCATGCTGAAGGCCCTTCCCTTTTCTTTTAATTTGTTAATGATGAAAATCAAATTTGACTAAAAAAATACCTAACCACGCTTTTTTATATACTAAAATACAGCTCAAATTAAGATCTTTTCGATACAATTTTCAATTTAATAAATTATGAATATTTTACTTTTGAATATGAGGGTTGCTGAAATAAAAACCCCTTTTGGTTGGATTATATTATTGACGTTATTATACAAAAATCCAAATTAAACACCTTTTGCCGGCCGAACAAGTGAGGTTAAAATTAAGATAATCTTTCGATATATTTATTTTGAGTCAGTTTTATGTAAATTAATATAATTAAAATGTGTAAGTTAGATTTAATTGAATAATTATATAAAATATGCATATAAATATAATTGAAATGTAATAAATGCATAGATGTTTTTTTTAGCTTGTTACATTATATTTTACTGACTCAATTTGTATTTTTAATTTCATAATTTATTTATCAATATCAATCTTGCATAATATGATACATGAAGAGTATATAATTTAAAAAGCACACAAATTAAAGAATCTCGTCTGTGGCTTGCGTAAATTCCTCGTGAAAATGCTTCACGTAGTAATAATTTTTAATTAACGTAAAATTTAGTGTAGGTATCGTGTGAAAATATTTCATGATAAGTTTATCATGAAATTATTTCAAAATATCAAATATCTAGTCAAGTGTATCAAAATATTAATTAGGTGTATCAAAAATTGAGGTCAATATAGATTTTATATTGACTTCAATTTTTGATACACCCGATAAAAATTTTAATACACATGATTAAATGTTTGATAATTTAAAACTTTGCATATTTTAAAGATGGATGATGGTAGTGCGTGACTTTTAAAGTTAGCTTAATTAACTAAGTTAAGAATTAATTAAATATGTTTAGGCTACCATCTTTCCACCAAATACACGGAGACGTATGATTATCATATTTAATAGTATTAATCAATAGATTAATTAAAAAAAAGAACCGCCATGTGATTCCTCTGATTCTTTAACTAGGGAAAACGATCTTTCTTCAAACATACATTGCATCGAAACATAGTTTTCTTTTGTCTAAATTAAAGTCAATTCTCTGACCAATCAACCCCTCCCTAATTATATAATTAACTAAGAACTGCCACTAGTGAAAAAATGTACTATCTTGAAATGGATCACTTCAATTTTATCCAAAAAAAAAGGAAATAAACAATCGGATAATATATATATATATGTGGGTTAGTCTTGTATGCAACCAGTTGCACCATGCAATTCAAGTTTATTTTTAAAAAGTTACATAAAATCCTACTGAAAAATTACACATGTTATTACTGAAAAGTGTATCTTTAATAGTATAACTTTTCAGTAATAGTTTGTGTAACTTTTCAGTAATATATAGTAAAATTGTTTAACGGTGTAATTGGTGCACAAGAGACTTACTCTATCTATCTATATATATATGAAAAGGACATTTTATGGTAACAAAATGTAAAAAAAAAAAATATAAACTCATCTTAAGTGTGAACTCACAGAGAAATATAAAATTAATTTATTAATATTATTTTTGTAGCACTATGTTCATTCATATACGTGAGTTATAATAAAAAAAATCATTTCGTTGAATAATTTAAATTTATGAATGAGTAAGTCTCATGTGCACCAAGCGCACGATGCACTCATTCAATAGTTTATACTGAAAAGTGAATGTTGATTACACTGAAAAATTGCAGACTGATATATTGAAAAATTTACATTAAAAAAATCAACAACAGTGTAAACTTTTCAGTATATTAACCCGCAACTTTTTAGTATATCAATCCGTAATTTTTCAATAAAAATAATTTTAACTGTTAAATAAGTTCACCGTACACCAGTTGCATATGAGATCTTAATAAGTATACAATTAATTCATTTATATTATTTTCATGTTTTTAATAAGGCAGTTAATTAGTTATACATTGTAAATATTATTTCATCTTATATTTTAATTTCAAATATTATTTGATCTTGCATTTTAATTAGCGTCATATATATGTATGGATATGCATAATTCATAATATCATCATTAATAATGTTTAATGCACATGAAAATTGAACACCATTGAAAATGAGGAAGTCCATTTGTCGAACTGATGGGTTCTCTAGATATTTTTGAGGAATTAATGATAATGAAATAAAATTTAAGTAATATATATTGACCAGTGTATTATGAACCCAGTTTTGAATATTACCAAGTCACAGAATTACCATTTGACATTTATTATTCCAATTTTTTTCTTCCAAAAAATTACCTAACACCCCTGAAAATTACTCCAACAATTAATTTATTTACTACTTGATTAATTTATTCATCCATAATATATACTATAATATTATTATCACCTTGAACACGCGCTGAAGAAAAAGTCCGGCCAGCGGTATGCATTCGAGACGTATCCATAGTCTAAGCATGATGTCATCATCTGTCTTTTCTCGACCTTGTTCATTACTTTTGTTGTTATCCACACACAAAACTAGGTGATCCACGTATGAATTCAAAAAAATCATTATATTTATAACTCAATAACTATTAATTCTTAAAATCTTCCTTATTTATAATTGTATCTTTAACCAGTTTTAGAACATAAACAAACCCGAGCTCATGATTATATAAATATCTTGGGTATCAGGTGCATCATATACTCCTCTAGTCCCATAACAACTTGCAAAGGGAGGAACACACAAATTAAGAAAAATTTGGAAGCAAGGGGAGGAACACACAAATTAAGAAAAAATTAGAAGTAAGGGAAGAAACACACAAATTAAGAAAAAATTAGAATAAAGTAAAAAAATTGTGTTTCAAGGGGTAATTAGGTAAAATTTTATGTAAAAAGTTTTGAAGTTAATTGGGTTGAATGTAATGTGAGCCCAAAAAGTGAAAAAATAATGACATTTTGTATGAAAATGTAGATATTGTGAGGGTGAAATTTATGAAAGAAATTTTCTTTTTGGATCTATAAATTCTTGTGGAACGTCCCAAAAAGAAAAGTCGTAAGTTCGTATTAAACGGAAGGAATACTTCAAATGTATATATTAATAATATCATTTATTTTCAGTAAAGAGTATAATTGTGTTTACTAAAAAATGCAATTGAAAATAACTACTCTATCTGTCCCACACAAATTTGCACACTTTCTTTATTTGAACGTCCCACACATATTTGCACACTACTAAAAAAGAACATTGATTTACGTGCACACTCGCAAACCTATACATATATTTACCCATATACCACTACTTTATATATAAAACATATTTTTCTTAAAAAATGTGTCATCCCGTAGGGTGCAAATTCCTACGGGACTGAGGGAGTACAATTTTTAGTGAAACCAAACAATAATATTCAAAAAAAAAAAACACTTTAAATAACATGGTGAAGACACATGCCATATTTCACTAACCTAAATATTAATTTTTTGCAAAAATCACGTGCAAATATAATGTTTTAACATACTGATATCAGAAAGCCAGACTGCATAATCGTGATAATCAAAATAGGGACATTTTAGGTGAAGGTTTAATCCGACATAGCCTGATTTGAGTGTTCATTTTGTACTCTATCCTCACATAAGTCGGTTTTATCTATGGCATTATGCTATCCTACAAGATAGTGCTCAGCAGAGTTTTACTTTGGGTTTAAGCACACTGATTGGACTTAGAATTTTACGCTCCACGTCTCATACGAGTTTGAGATTTAAAATTTAGTTTTCATATTCCATACTCAATCCATAACTTCAAATACCCATAAAACCTAATATCGATTTGGCATAAAATTAAATTTTACTGTGATTAAATCCCAAAACAAACACATAATTATATTCATACTTTACTTAAAATCTTTAAATTCTAAAATCTTGATTTGCTCCGCCCACTAAAATTCCAAAACAAATACAACCTTAAGGTGTTGTACTGCATAATATATTGTTGGGCACTGTCCTGCAGAATAGCACTATTATACACCCATAGCCCGATAATACTCTTAAGTTGAAAGTATACAGTATTCTACCACTTGAATCTTCAACACATAACCCAAAATCATGGTAATTTTTGAATAGTTCTAACCATTCCACATGCCATTACCATACTATGAAACATAAAGTAAAATACAAAAAATTACACAAATGATATCATTCAAATCTAGGTTCTACATTTGGGGTGTTGCTTTTTAAAATTTAATATATTGTGACATACTGACATAGAGAATTGGAAAAAAAAAATGTAAAATGCAATTTCAAAAAGTTAAGAATACCCAATTACAATTTATCTTCAGAAAGTGAGTGCAAGACACATTTTCTGATTAAGCAGCTGAATTCGAAACTTCTGTCTCACAAAACACATCCATGGGACGATCTCACACAAATATTTATCATTATTGTAAACATTTCGCAACTCAGTTGCAAAATAACTGCATTTATATCTATGGTGCATAGACACAATATCTACCATCCAAAACAAAAATGTCAAACAATTTTGCACCTACACCAGATCCTAACTGCCGTTGACACTGGGTTTGCAATCACAATCCTCCCAACCATAACAAGTTGAATAATTAGAGGCAAAACAAACATGAGCAGTAACTATGTAATAAATCTTGCAACCACTTTCACAGATACAAGGTCCAAAATAGATGATTGGTTCCATCACAGACTACTTTTAGACATGTACATATTCATCGGAAGGATCAGTTTGTTAGAAACTAAGTTGTTGCGTATTTTCTGCCATTCAAAATGGCATTCTATCTATACCGACTATCATATGCATCATTCGAGATTTAAGAACAAAGATTACCGTAATAAAAGAGGCTAGGCATGTGAACCACAACTAGGAGGACTCCCACCAGCTACACTGGAGGGAATTTTAGAGACCGAATGAGTTCGTGATGGGGGTTTTTGCTTTCCCCTAAATACCCCCCATATGTAATATTTTCCCTGAAATCCTGCAAGGCTATTTATCATGAGTCATTTGTTTCTGCTAAGGATAATATCATTTTTGTCCCTAAAGTTTACCTTTTTCCACTATTGGTCCCAAAAGTAGATTTTTTGCGCCCACATTTGGTTCCTCCGCTGACTGATGGAATAAACTATTTTGGGGTGCTGAATGTAATTATTTAGAAGTTTTTGCTTTAAAAAAGAAAATCTTCAGAAAACTAGAAAATAGGCAGCACTTCCAAATAGTTGATTCAATCAATCAATGTATGGTCAACTAAAGGTGAGGCGAAATGTAGGAAACCGTACATTCCGGACCAAATTGACTGTGAATGGAAGAGGGGAACCATAACTGGAAAAAAGTACTCTTTAGGGACAAAAAACGATATTTATCTCTTTCTCAGAGAATTATAGCGCAAAGTATATGAATCCAAACTTACTCCAGTATCGTAGTGGCAATTCAGTCGAATTAAAGATCAAGAGCTCAGCATCCTGCATGACAGCTCTCAAACCGAGTTCTTCGCTCATCATTTTCTCAACCAAGACGTCAAAATCTTTTTCACTTCCATGGAAAATTATGAAAGATTAAGTTAAAGTAAGAGCAAAGAAACTTGTAACTTAACGCATTAAAAATAAAAGTTAATAATTAAAAATTGGTACCTTATCTTTGAAGGAAAGAAATAGAGTGCAATATTGTCATCACTCGGTTCTGAATTCTGGAAACTTTTAGGCCATATCTCAGATTTTGGGAATATTTCAAATTGAAGCATCGGTTCAAATTGAGAAGCCACCTCGTACACTTTTATGCATGCTTTGCTCGAAGCATGAGCAACAACCTCATCAAGATTATCATATTTCTTGTTTAGAAAACTGAAACATCCCCTGTCATTATTATAAAGCAAATTGAATAAAATCATACTAACAAAGAACGTGGAATGTTGTACCAAATCATTAATTTTCTCACCTCCAAATTGGCATGACAACTGGTTCAGCCGCTGCTACATCTACATCAACATCCAAGTCTTTTGGATAATTTCTCCAGATATTGCTCCTAAGGGAAGTCAAAGAGGTCCTGTCTTCTGTAACTTCTGGTTCTCCATTTTCAACACATTCGAGCCCCAATTCTACTTTCCTCTCTTTGCTGCTTGACTCAGCACACAGATATCCTAATTTGAGCCCTTTATTTTCAACAGTTTTCAGCTTTTCTGAACTTGTTTCATGCCCACCAGCTGAAACGAGAGGATGCACTGTTGATCCAGGACCATTATCTGAACCGAAAGGTTGACAAGAGACTTTATTTTCTTCGATTTTAGAAGGTAGGGCAGAATCAGTCGCTGATCTGGCACCCAGAGTGGGGTTCACTTTCAGCCCTTCCTCATGAGATTGCTTGAGTGACGCCTTACTAAGTTTATACTGGACGTGACATCCGATTACATTTAGCTTTTTCTTCTTCTGCTTTTTCCTTTTCCTTTTCTTTTTAATTGTTTTCTTTCGGCTGCTAGCTTTGGTATTTTCCTCCTTGAGCTGCTGGGAAAAAGAGTTTCGTTCAGCGTTCTTCCCTTCTGATTGCTCAGGGCCATCTTTACAAACAGGCACATCTGTTTCAGTTTTAACTACCACAAGATCATTTTCCTTGGTTCCATTTCTGGTTAACCCTTCAATATTTTTCGGCACTTTACTACTAAATGTTGTAGGGGAAAGACTATTATCACACTTATGCACAGGAAATTGACTTTTCAGTTTTGCCGAACAGTCATCACAAACCCAACGAACGAATTCATCTGTGTTCCGTGGGATAACATCAAGACAGTAGCTGAAATAACAGAATATCGAGTCAATCACTACATACCCCAAGTTACAGCAAAAATACGAAAGAAACAAGAATAATGGAAAAAGAGGATATACTTATTTTAGAAAACAAATAGTGAGAACCAAAACCGTTGCATACAGCATAGTCAAATATTTTAACCTTAGAACAAAGTAGCAAGACATAAAGTGTATATTTGGACTTATATAATAATGGGCAGACTATAACAGAACAACAGTGGCTTCCTGGCCTGCCATCCATACTAATCTAAATGATGATAAACAGAAGGAACAGATGTTTAATGATTCTATAGAACTCTAAATCACTAATTCACTCCAAAAACAGTTTTTTATGTTCTACATATAACATGTACTGTGTGTGTGTGTGTGTGTGAGAGAGAGAGAGAGAGAGAGAGAAATGCCAGCACGAAATAGAATGAGAAGAGATAGCTTGAATGGGGAAAGCCAAAGCTACAACCATCAGTGATATGCCCCTACCGGTGCACAGCAAAATCCAGACATTTGACACAGTATATAAAAGCATTAGTGAATCCTCTATCCCCACACTGCAGACATATAGTCTCCTCCTGCATAATGGATTTATACAATGGTCAATGATAATATTAGCAGGATAATCTAATCTCTTTCTTCAAACCGAGGTGAACCGAAGATTTTGAAGCAGATTGTATAACTAGAAGCAATAAATTAAAGTTTCCTAACATATGGCAATAGAACTGTTCACCAATATGTTCATCCAACAATAATCGATTTTGCCTAATGAATCCAGACACAAATAAAATGTGTAAGCAATGATTCAGCAATAACGTATATTGGAATCACCACGATCAAAGGTAAACCAAACATATATGCACCTGCGATATCTAAGAGTCTCACCAGTTCTTTTAACACCCCAAATCTCCAAGTTTAATATTTATATACATATAAATACAATGACTTAAGCACACCCTTGTGTACAAAAGAAGGGAAATCAATGTTCACATAAGCTTTTAATGGTCATTCTTTAAGTGCACTTCCGTGCCTTATTATCAAATGATATCCCTCGGCAAAGACAAATGAAAGGTTTAAAGAAAAAAAGGCGACAAAGATTGAGTGATAAAATTCAATTTAGCATGACCTGTCAAGCTTAAAAAACAAAAATATATGTATCTGATATTAAGAGCCTCCACGTGCAACCCAATTTCCAAATCTCGGTGTCCAAACCAACGCGACTATTAAAAATTCACGTTTTCAGTTAACATAGATACTCATACTTCAATGCATTTTTGGTTCTATTCCTCAAACTACTCAAATTAGTGACACTTGTCATTTTCTTTTCCTAGAAAAACAAGGAAAATGAAATGTTATAATAATGAGAAAGAAGATGAGTAATCGTTTTGGTTGCTTACCTTAAATTAGTTTGCAAAGGAAAAACTTAGTCTAAATCATCAAAAATACTCATTAGACTTTTAAAGCATTTGTGTCAACATTAGAAACTTCAATAGAGATCGAGCCAATTTTCTAATTGAGATGATAAGCAACAAAGCCAAAGTTAGTGTCCCAATTAAATGTACACCAGCCCATGTGTACAAATCATTTCATTAATACCTTAGCGTCATACATGCAAGATAAAGCATTGATAACCCCCATTCATATGAAGACTTTTCTCCACTAATATCTCTCTAATTTTGGGGCCCAAGACATAAGAGAACAGAAACATCCGGAAATTGCAGCAAAGGGTTGAAAATCACACATCAAATTGCAAAATGTGAAATTACGTTGAAGTCCAGAACAGGAAGAATAAATTGCGAAAATGAAATGTAAACGCTAAACAGTAAATTCCTTAGGATAGTCAAAAAGAATGTAAGATCACTTTCACAGGCGTCCACATCTACAGGATCAGAATGCACATCACTTAATTGAAAAAAAAAACGCGAAGAGAAGGGAAGAGCAAGTGTACCATCATGAAACGAAATTCACGAACGAGGAATTGCCATGGGCTTCGATTAAAAGCGACGAATACTGTTCTTCGTCTCTGATAAGGAAACAATTAGCTCGCATGGGCAACAATGAAGCTGGAAATCTTGGTCGATTTCGATTTTGTTTTTGTTTTTGTTTTTTCACTTTGCAAACCCTAAATCTCAATAATGCGGTTCAATTGGGAGGGAGTTTGTTGGAGCAAAGTTGCAGTCTTGAAAACGAATCTTTGGGAAGGGTTTAAAGAAGGATTAATAACAAAAGAAATGAAAGAGAGAAATACCCTACTTTTACTTTTTATTAGCTGTTCAGATTTGGAGTTACGGCCGTTAAAATCAAGTGTAATTTAGGAAAAGGCAAATTAAAAATCCAAATAATTTAAAGAATAGTGTGGTTTAAAAATTACAAAAGAATTTTTAAAAAGAGCAAAAAAATTATTTTGAGTTACAAATAATGCAAAACCATCGAGAAAATCACAATAAATGAAATTGCTTTACTATCAATCACACTCTTTTTATTAATTTTTAATGGAATTTTTGGTTGTTTCCATAATTACAAGAAATTTATGGAAATTTGAAAAGAAAAATTATTTTTTGGGGAATTGGCCCATCATCAAGTGAATAAATAATTTGAAACGAAATTCAAGATCCATACCTTCTTACCGAATTCAGCTCGGAACTCACATATTCAGTGTAAAAATTTTAATATTTATTTCAATTTCTTTTTGCAAAAAAAAAATCTACACGTTATTGGCAGGCTTAGAATGCAAGGGTATGGTTGGTTTAAAACAGTTTTTCATAATCGGACCGGTGATTAAATCGGACAAGACACCGTTAAAATAGTTTATATTTATTTTTTATAGTTTTTATGTTAAATAAAATAAAATTTTACTTATAAAATTAAATAAATACAATAAAATCAATAAAACACAACACAAAATACAAAAGACAAAATAACTCAATTAAAGTAGCTTCTCTTTAGGGAAAATTACAAAATAGTTCACAAAATTGACACAAATTACAAACAAATAGGTTTCTATGCAGAAAAATATATGCTTTTGTGCAGGTTTAAATTATACCTTTGTGCAGAAATTGTGAACCAATTTGTAAATATAACTACTTTTTTGAACCAATATGTAAGTTACCCTTATTTTTATAGTTCTTCAACTGTTAAGATTTTTTATTTTTTTTGTAAAAGTAAGTTTTTGGCTTTTTGTTTGATTATGATTAAAAGACAAATAAAAATAAGTAAAAAATAGATATTGGATTAGTCTTGTATGCACCAGTTACACGGTGCAACTCAAATTCATTTTTTAAAAGTTAAACAAAATACTATTAAAAAGTTACACATGTTATTACTCAAATGTGTATCTTTCATAGTGTAACTTTTTAGTAATAATTTGTGCAACTTTTCAATAATAAATTGTATAACTTTTAAAAAATAAATTTGAATTGCACCGTGTAACTGGTGCACAAGAGACTTACTCATAGATATTAATATTTTTTAAAAAAAATAACCAGTTCGACCATATTTGACCGATTCAATTGTAAATACAGTTTTATGGGTGTAACCGGATCGGTTCCGTGACCAATTCCCAATTCAACCTGCCGATTCGATCCGATTCTGAAAATAGTAGTTTAAAAGATAAATTCATTTATCCATTTCAAACTGAAATGTCATGATATTGCAATAATTTTCAATTTCAGGCGAAATAAATCTAAAAGTTTGGCAAGATTAAGTGTTTACCAGTTTCAATAGCCAGTGTCAAATAAAAAGATCAAGTGGGCTATAGAATAACATTATCAAAACATAAAATCTTCAGGATATGCGATACAATCTGATGATGATGAGAATTCACAAAAGATTTCAACACAAAACATTGCTAAGTCACACTGCCTAAATTTGGTAGTGAAATATTAGCTAGACTTCCATTTAATACACAACAATTTTGGCCAAAATGATCAAACCCGCTAAGGAATAGACGCCAAGTGCATCCCCAGCGATTGAACTTCGACATGCATCTTTCGCAACGTATCATTCTTCTCCTCTATCAGTTTCTGAAGCCTCCCTTTGAGACTAGTATTAGAGATCTCGTCGAGAGTTTCCTGGAGGATCTCCGACTTGTGTGCTTCGTTCAATGACATTCTCCCCATCCCTGTGAGATTGTTAATTAGCAGGCAGCAGCTACAACTCGTTCTTTTCATAGGACGAATAGCTAGGTATGTCGATAACCAACCTTACCTTGTGATTCACTTCTGGTGGGCTCCATGGGTACACCTTTGGATTTTTTCTTTTTCCCGAACGCAATGGAAGCTTTGAGCTCGGGGGGTGCATTGGGGCAACCTTCCAACTGCATCATAGGATCACCTCCAGCCAAATGTGCCTTCAGTCGAGCAATGCCTCCGAATCTTGAAATATAACCGCAATACTTGCATTTTGTTGCTTGCCCCATTTCATCTAAGAGTGTAGCATGTTCCCATGTATTATCTAATGACTTTTTCCTTTTAGAAGGTCTGGGAGAAGCTCCTATTTCCAAAGTAACAAAAAAAAAAAAAGTTAAATATTAATGCATGCCTTATTTTCTCATTCGTAATATGCACAATGAGTGGGGCTATTCACACCCCAATTTCCTCTAGTAAACACACCCCAACTTGGTCAGACATACCCTTAAAAGTCAAGAATACCCTTCAAGTGGCTTTAATGTTGCTCCTAGACTGTGATACCATTTTTAGCTCATTTTTTCTTTATTTTTTTTTATCTTGAAATGCAATACAGAAACTAGACTATGAAACACTTTCAAGATAAACAATAGGAAGAAAAACGAATTAAAATTAAAGATATAATATTTATTAGGATATGATATATGAAGTTACTTGAGGGGTAATTTTGACTTTTTTTTAGTATGTTTGACTAAGTTTGACTATTTTGGGCTGTATAGAGGAAATTTCTTATGGGAGTTCAACATCTGATATCTTGTAGTATCATTACTCTGTGCGTGTGTGTGCGCGCGTGTGCATGTGCGTGTGTCTCTGTGTGTGTGTGTGTGTGAGAGAGAGAGAGAGGTCTCGTGTAGTAGTGAAGGCTTACCATGAGACTTTCCTATCCAAGCAGCAGAAGAGCTTTTAGCCCATTCATTAAACCACTGTTCCATGACTCTTTTAACTTCCAATGATACCCGAGGGCAACCCTGCAACTGCATTTGAGGACACCCTCCACCTAAATGTGCCTTTAAACGAGAAATTCCTCCGTATTGAGAAACAAAACCACAATGCTTGCACTGTGTTTTTTGTCGAATCGGATCCAATGGTATTGCATGTTTCCAAGCATCATCTAACCGCCTTCCCCTTGTCTCTGGCCGAATGCCATCTGTTGCAACCATGAAGATAAACGGAAGTCAGACTTGATTAGGAATACATGAACTATTGTGCGACCACATTCTAGTCAATTAAATAATATTTTTCCTCATTTACAAAAATTCAAGTATATACACCACTGGAACAATACGCAACAAATTTCATCCACAACCAATGCATCACTATCAGAATCAGACAGCTAAGAGGCCAAAAGTGAAAGTAATACAAAATGCCAAAAACATGCATACCTTGGGATTTTTTCGCCGTAGATGTTGTCAAATTCCTCATCCACTCGGATACTAATACCTTAGACTGACCCTCAGTATGCGTTTTTGAACCTCCTCCACCCAAATTCGTATGAAGTGGGATTCCCTCAGGTACAGATTCACTGCTAAAATAATTGCCATTTGTCCTCTGAGATGCTACATCTATTGGCTTGGCATGTTCTGAAGTAAAATATCCTTCTGACTCTGCAGATGCCAATAACAATCCCAAGAATGTAAAGCAAAAAAGAAAAGTATATAAATAAGTATGTGGTGCTTAGATCTTCTCAAGATGAGTGAATGCATTTGCAAATGGCTACGCAGTAGTTAAGTCCGAATTAGTTAACTTGGCTGAGGTAAAGTACAGAATAGAAGTACTGTATAAGCATTCCGCTATCAGTCAACTGAGCCAACCATGTGACTTATACAACACATTTAGCAATAAAAGCGGCTGTCTTATATCATAATATAAGTAAGAATAATCTTCAAAACGTACTTTTGCTCATTAACAGAATTTTTTTAGTACTTCATTCTTCAATTTGTTTTTCTACAATTTTCACAATTACAATAAATAGTTTTCCTCCGTGTTAAGTTTCTTTCTTCTTTTTTCCTTTGGGGGCGAGCATTTACTTATCTATCATCAAAAAATTTGCTGAAATTGCAGCACTTCTTTGTAGTCCAAACATTATATATGTGCATTTATAGCATTGTATCTAACTACAGGTATACCTTTAATTTCCTTTGCCCAAAGAGCTCTCGTGTTTTTCAGCCATTCGCCAAACCACTCAGCCATGACTTTTTTGACATCAGGTGACACCTTATCACAACCTGGTAAGCTGATTCCAGGGCTGCCTCCCCCTAAATGTGCCTTAAGGCGTGAAATGCCCCCATGTGAAGAAACATAACCACAATACTTGCACTCTGCCTTCTGTCTTGATGCATTCAAAGGCTTGGCATGTTCCCATGCAATATCTAAACGTCTGCCCCTTCTATCAGAAGCTTGAGATACTAATCTCCGCATGGCAAAATTAAGAAAGCAACATCAGACAGTCAAAATACACAATGGCTCTTAGTAAAGTATATGAACCTAAATAAGCATTAAGAAAGTCAAGCAAGATCATCAAGTGCTTTAGATTGCATTTTATTCAATTTAGAAATATGAAATGACTGACAAGTGAGAAGTAAGATTTGTAGGAAATCCCAATCCTACAAGGGAATAGTGATTGGGCATATAATATTACCAGGTCGGCATATTACAAACAGGTCATGCTTATTTTTACAAGTCCAACCAAGCAACCAATCAAAATTATGAAATCCCATATAAGGGTCTTATAAACCCTACCAAGCAGAGCCTCATATTCTAATAAGTCAAACCTAAATGACTGACAGAATCATAATAGTCCTGTTAGCATTTATCATGTGTTTCATTGTTATTATATGACACATTCTGTTAAAAAGCACAAATCAGCATGGTATTCTATTTTAGGGTCAATCACAAAAGCCACTATTAAATTTACAAAGGCGGGGGGGTGTGATAGGAAGGCCTTCTGAGAGAAGGTTCTATGTCTACTTGAAGCATTAAAAGGAGCATTAAGGTTTGCTTGTATGTTACATATTAAACCAGTCATTAACGAAAAAAAGATAGCAAAAATATAGAGCAGGTGCAACCCTCCATTTAGAGATACTTATTAACTGGTATTTGTAAGTCATTAAATCAGACTAGTAAATAAGTTAAATTTAGTAATCAACCCTCTATTTACCATATGAACAACACTAGGTTATATGTCACTTAAAATCCTGTTGCCATGAAATGCTTAAAAAGGTTTGATGGTTTGAGACAAATGACAAACTCAAGTCAAGTATCTTTTCATGGTAGTTTAAAGGAAAAAGATAGCAGGCAAAATTTGAAGGGAGTAACAAACTAAGAAAGCAAATAAACAATGTTTTTTGTAAGCTCAACTGAACCAAAAAATGGAGCTTATGCATTCATTTCCCAAAAATGAATGATGAATGATTCTACTTCTGAGTTGAATTGCCTTAATTTTGATTGAATGCTTAAACATATAATATTAATAATGACTTGAATTACAATTATGACTAGCTTCCCCCCCCCCCCCCCCCTTTTTTTGAGGACTTACAAGAACTGTTCTCACTAGAAATTGTGTTTCGGCTCCCATTTCCCTTAGGGCTACTGTGATTGCCGGAATTTAGGGATAAACTCTGACTCGATTTAATGTTCTGAACATGGGCATGATAATCTGATTGGTGAGAAGCAGCAGCTCCAGTCTGTTGTCCCCTAAAAACTCCCCAGAAATAAGGTTTCCCATAGAACCCTGTAAATTTAAAAGAACCAGAGGGATGACTTTGAGAAATGGCAATCTGAAACCAAGCTTAAAAGCATGATTCTGTGTTTAAAGTTAGTATTGAACTCACTGTGAAAGTTCTGTGGCAGTTGGAGAGAAGTAAATATTAGAAGTTCAGCTTCGCCAATCATTGATTTAAGGGCAAAGTCAGAGTTGATTGTATGAGTCAGCAGATTATCAAGAACATCTTCATCTCTGCGAGAACACTTAAAATGTCAATACTGGAAGCAAAAAAAGGGAATAAAAATATATGAGTTAAAATTATTTTGGCCATAACTTATCTGGAGCTCTTTTTTATTATTCTTTCTAGCATATTCTTAATAACAGGTTGCTACGCTTACAACCGAAATGAAAACCGAGCATTTCGTGGTTCAAAAATTCCGAACCTCGTCTGAACCATCATTTGTCAGGACTCTTCTATGTAAGTTCCTTGGCTTGGACAGGGCATTAGTACATGTCACTATTCCTGGATCTAGAGGGGAACACATCCGATTGAATAATTTCGTATGCCCCAAAAGTCGCCGAAAATTGAAAATTGTGTCGCTTTATGTCACATTAGGATTTACTTTGGGGCAATTTTTGGACTTCCAACATGCATGACACGACTCATTTTAAAAAAAAATTCAGATTTTAGACCAAAATTGGACAAATCTTTAATATAATGACTAAATCGAAAACATTAACTTTTCCTGGACCAAAATTGGACAGAAACAAGTTATGACTAAAAACCATTTTAACTCAAAAATATATTATCAACTCTCTTCTCCCACCTTCTTTCAGAAAAGAACAAGAGTGCTGCATTGTGTTCAGTGGGTGGTGAACTTTCAAAGGATGCTGGCCATACATCAAGACGATGAATCACTTCCAAGTGTAATGAGGCAGGCATTGCTCTTGCCACCTCCAACACTTTCGAGCATGCATTCTTTGAGACATGAGCAGCTATATCAATATCCAAATTCAGACTTGGGATATTGAACCTTCCTCTGCTCAAAAGAAAACAAGTTATTAGCCATGCTATGTCAAGCATAACCCTGTTTTAAATCATTTTCTGAATACTCAAGAATACACACTAATTCTATTGATTCTAAGAATATCCAAAAAAAAAAAAGTAATTAACTCAACCGGATTGACAAATATACCAAAAAGAGATACCGAGATAAACTTCTCATTTTTTTCATTAATTAAAACCAACTCCCCATTAAGAATGTATAACCTGTGTACTTATAATATGAACTAATTTAGTGAACAGGAAACATAAATAAATCATAAATATGACAAAATCAATCAAATTATAAACATAAATATCTAAATATAATCATAACATTAAAATTATAATATTAATCTTCATCGAAATCTCCATCAGGTAGTTACTCAGCAACAACACAAATTTGATTGACAAGGAGGAAGTTCATGATACCTCCATGCTGGACCATGAACTGGTTGTACCAATGGACTCGAATCATATGCCACATCATTTTGTTGATCCTTCATTGCTGCACTCTAAAATTCCATAGAACAAGATTTTTTTTAGTATGCGAGACATTGACGAATTTCTCAGCATAAACAAAATTTCCAGATATTCTGAAAAAAAAAACACGTCTTTCTAACTGAATACAGCTTATAATGCATGTCATAACATGCAAACAAATAAAGCAACGGCCTATAACATAACAGAACAAGCGCAAAGAAGGGAGACTTATACCCATATATATCCCAGAAACTGGGCAGGAGTTAGGATCAAAGTCAAAAGAACCAAATTAGAAAATAGACATACTTTCAAGTTGGTGGTGCATAATGTTCTTCTTTAAAGAGAAGATTGTATAAATAACGAGAGAACGAAACAAAGGTACAATACAATGACCATGTCAAGTAGTCAGGGGATAATTACAGTAGATTGATTAAAAGGTAATATGATGCTAATTTCAGATAGGGATGGTTTGTTGGACGGTTTATTTCCCTTTTATGAGAACAGACACAGTCTCTTCTTTACTTCACATTTGTGAATTGAACTTAGCAATTCATTAGCACATAACATATTGTTAGATTTCAGTAGATAGAGTTGTTCAATATCACCAAACCAATGCCAAAACTGCAATTTATGTATCTGTTTTGTAAGTTTGAACTACACTTTATAGGGTACAAAGTCTGTATTAGTTTCTGTTTCCACATTTTACTAATATTCTTATCAATCCATGAAACTGGCCCTGTGAAGCTACTAAGCAGTATCAAATTCAGTAACAGAGCAATAATCATATTAAATTGAAACCAGTTTTCATTTAATCGACATAAAACTTCAATTGAGCAATTCTTTGCATGGGAATAACTACATAAATTAACCTAAACCTTCAGCAGAAAATGAAAATTTCGCAGCCTTGAATGTCCCAAAAAAAAAAAAAAAGGCACAATCACAAAATGCACATTATTTTCAGTAAATTCCAAAAAGACCTTGAATGTTATGAATTGCAAAACTAAAATTGTCAGCTGTCAACTGAAGCAGAAAAATGCGACAACACAGCCAATTATACAAACAAATAACCATAGCATCGAAAACCGAAAGACCCACTATTCAACTACAATCACTTCATATCGAAAATTATCAAAAAGTAAATAATTGAAGATAAAATCAGAATCCATATTTCTTTTAGCTTTAATCATACCATATTTACTACCCAACACAAAGAGAAAAATGATTACCGATGGAAGAGAACCTCGGAACATGATCAAGCATTTAGATCAAAACGATTTCGAAGATCGACTACGTCTCTTCCGTATAAATTATTGTTTTTCGTTTACTGATTTTCACTCCGGCGCCGGGACTCGGGAGCGATGCTTCAGTCGTGAGAGAGAGAAAGAGAGAGCAGAGTGAAAGAGAAAGAGAGTTACAAATTCTGTTTCGCCCCCTAAATTTTATATAATCATTGTTTAGTCCTCTCTTTTTTTTCCAGAGACACTGGGAAAAAGGAAAAGGAAAAAAGAAAAAGGGAAACACTTTTTTTACTTTATGCAAAAACTGCTCGAACTTACCAAAGTGAAGCACTGGAATCAATTTGACCAAAAATATATAAAAAATCGTCTCCATTGGTATTATAAAATCGTCTTTATATATAAAATATATTTTTTTTAAAAAATATGTTATTTCGTAAGGCGTAAATTTCTACAGTACAGAGGGAGTATTATATTTCTAATTAAACTTTTTGTTTTGCAATTTGTCTATCAATGTTCGCTCTATTCGTTCTTCAAAAAAAGAATTAAGAAATTCAAAATATATTGGATATGGTATGTATATAATCGGTTTTTATTTAATCAGCAATTAGTATATATTTTGGTAGCATGACATAACTTATAATCTATGATACACGGATTTTTCTAAAAATATTATAATGCAGTATCGGATTCGCACCCGCATCCTAAAAGGGGTAAGATTCTTGAATTTTTGTGTCGGATTCTCCAAGTGGCGAATCCATCTGCTACGTGGCGAATCCAGCTAACGGATTCCCGAATCCACTGCACGAATCCTATTTATAAGTATTAAATATATTATTTAAATTAAATTTTATTATTTCGTATAAGTTAAATTAATAGTGTGACAGTCGTTTTAAATTGAATTTACTACTATGATTTATGTATTAAACTAATGGAATTCGAATTGATTTTTTTTTTTACATAATTGTGTTATATTATTGAATATTCTCAAATTTTAGGTGATAAAAATATAAATGATTTATAAATTTTTAAAAAAAAATATATTTTTTTAGATATTATATATAATAAAATATAAATAAATATACGTATCCTTAACGAATCGCACCCTAATTTTTTTAAAAACTCGTATCCCCGAACTAGTATTGTATCGCACCCGCATCTGCGTATCCGCACCCGTGCAATATAGCTTATAATTAATTTGTGGTACATTTAACTTTGATGTTTATTTTTAGGGATTATAGTTTTATAAGTCCAATAAGTTGATATCATTTTGATTTTGGCCCCAATCAATTGTTTATTTTGATTTTGGTTCTACAAATTTAAATATATTTTGAAATTGGTCCTATATGTGGAATATTTATTTCTTTTTATATGTTTCATAATATATGACATTAATTATTTTTAAGATTAAATATATAAATAAATACAGAATTTAAATAAATATATATATGTTCACTTCTCCCCTGTTCATCCTCTTCTTCCTCACACTCCCCTAATTCGAGTTCTTCATCTTCCATATATATTCAACTAATTACTTTTATTCTTAAAGAATCAATCTCCAATAATCAAACTCATCCCCTCAAAACTATCCAAGAACAAATATAAGTAAAGTCTCAGGACATTGTTTAATATTAAACCATCAAATTTTGAAGAAGAATTGCCCAAACAAAAAGGAAAAAATAGACTCATTTTCATCTTAGTTCAATATTAGAAATCGAGTCAAAATTTAAAAAATCGTCATCTTCATCACAGCGCATCTGAATCTTTATAAGAAAGGGCACACTTCTTCTTTTTCTCCTTTGGATATGAATGCTCAAATCTCACACATTAACGCAACTGAAAATTAAATTCATGCCGCTCAAGATATATGTGCCACCATCGTCCAAGCGTCACTTTCACTTTGCTTTAGATTTGTCCGTCAATATCAAGAGTGTTAAATCCAAAATGCTCTTGTTCCAGATTTGTGCAAAGGAGGGTCGGTGACTCGCAGATTAATTTGGTTCATTTAGGGTTCTGCAAATTTAGAAATCAATGGAGGGGTGGTGTTGGGGAAGGAAGATGTCTGGTCACAGATTTTTTATTCTTTTCTTATTTATTTATTTAACATTTTTTAATTTATTTGATTTTTTAAATTAACTAAATATTTTTCTATAACTTATTTGTATTATATTTTTTTTCTTTGAAATTAGTATATTTATAAATTTCAAAATTTTAAATATAAATAATAAAATTTTAAAAATAATTCTTGATTAATATTTAGATTATTTTATTTATATATTTAAATTATTAAAAAAAATACATGTTGCCAGTTTAACTTTTAAAATCTGACCTAATTTGAAAATATTCTGAATTTTTTTAACAATTTTTTCTAATTTGAAAAAGTCAAACTATATAATCAACGGTTGTGCAACCTGCTATTACAGGTAATAGGACTAATTTCAAAATATTTTTAAATTTGTAGGACCAAAATCAAAATGAGCAATTGATTGGGACCAAAATCAAATTGATGTCAACTTATTGGACTTATAAAACTATAATCCCTTATTTTTATTTAGTTGATGTTTTGATATTAATTGATTTATTTTAATTATTTTATGTTCTGGTATTTTTAATATTGTATAATAGAATTTTAAAATATAATATATATATATATATATATCAATACAGATTTAAGAGAAATTAAAAAAGAAAAAGTGGAATTCTACTTGCAGAGCTGTTCAAAACCGTTTTACAAGTGGATTTTTGTAGAGTGGTTTTGCAACAGCTCTCTTAACTTGGAGAGCTTTATATCCGTTTTCTAAGTGAAAAAATAAGGACTCTCCAAATTTCAATTTGTATTAATAATTGTTGTTTACTATTTTGGGTATTGTTGATTACTAACTTCGGATATTACTAATTCAAAATACACCATACATACCTAATTTCGTGTTTCTTGTGATTAATTTTCATATACTTGGGATATTTGTTATTAGTATTATTGATTCATAACACATAATACACACAAACTGTATATTTTTTTTGCAATTATTATAAAAATCTAAATGCATATAACACACAAAAAACACTCAGATTTTAGATACAAATCCTTAAAAGCTTAACATATCTTCCATACAAATACTTACACATGTTTCTTTGTATCTTCAAAATCTTTGACTCCTTCACTAATTTAGTTTTTAAGTATACCACACTTGGACTTGGGAAGAGCGTGTTATTTTATATTACAGATATATACACAAGTGATCATCATGAGGTTCTATAATTCATTATTTAACTAGTTAGGTTATCTCATCTGGCCACCGGGCTCTTCACTTGAGTGAGTGACCCGGGTTCGATTCTTTCTAAGAATGAATTAGGAGGGAGATATAAGGTTGACTTGGAGATATTCTTGAAGTGTTTGGAGACTTGGTGAACTAACTTTTAACAACTAATAACTGATATTTACAGATAAAAAAAATTATTCTCTCTGTCCACTAAATTATTTTCCACTTTCCTTTTTTGTTTGAGAAAAGGAAATTCCCTTTCCATCATTTGATTGGGGTTTCTTCCCAAAGAGGCGTCGGCGCACGCTGGTGCCTCAGTTCATCTCGCTCTTTATTTTGATCGGTTTATATTATTATTATTTTATTATTTTATTCTTGATTTCATTCGTGGTTTATGTGCATTTTTCTTTTTATTCTTTTTTCGTTTACAATCATTGAGGTTTGAAGATGTTTGATATATATCTCTCTTCAGTTGAGAGTTTCTGACTCTCTCTCCTAGTTGAAAGTCATTGATTCTCTTTCTAGTGTTGTGAGTCTTTGATTTTTTTCCCTACGTTATGAACTTTTGGTTTTATATTTCTTCAATTTGTCTTGTAAAATCAAATATTTCTGTTGTTCACAATAGAATTGTTGGCTATGCAGAGGGGTAGGTGGGCCAGCGAGTGCTTAGTCAACAATTTTAATTTTAGTGAAAAATTATCACTATTTTCTCGACGAGGCACACAAAAATTTGAGAAAATTTGAGCAACAAATTATTTTCTGATCACTAACCCAGAGATTATGATTTTATCTTGTTTTTAAAATATTTGTAATTTGGTTCATCTTATTGTTAGGGTCTATCACATATTATTAGATCGAATCTCCAACTATTGTAAATAATCAATTGAGCTGTCGAGACGGGTCGATGAGGTGGGCACGTTACACACAAACCCACATTTTGGCTGGGTGGACCAAAATTTTGGCGGGCAGCAAAATTCTCAATCCAATTCATTTTTGGCGGATCGAAGGTTTATGAGGGCCGAGGCCGACCGGTATTTAATATTTTAACAAATTTTTTATTTTAAAATTTTTGAAAAAATATAATTTAAAAGTTAATATACAAAATTCTTCAAAATTAAGAGAAGTTTTAGGGTGCACTTAGTGCATATTATTATGTACTTAAATTTTAAGTTTAATTTTGATTTTCTTGAAACGCATAATTACTTGTCAAACTATGAGTGATTTTGGTAATTTGAATATTATTGATTTATTATTGAGTTGTTTTTAGGATATTACTAATTTATTCTTGGGATATTATAAAAACAAACTGTTCTTAGGGTATTAGTGAATTACTTGAAATATTACATGACTTATTCTTAGTGGATTATTCTTGGAGTATAGTAAATTGTTTTTAAGGTATTACTGATTTGTTCTTGTAATATATCACATTTTATATATCATTCAACAACAAAAATTGCTCACATTTTATGAATTTCGAAGTTGAAAATTTAGATAGTAACATTCTCCAAACCTGCCACAATTAATATGAATCCAAATTATTACTATAACATATACAGAGTTCATCAACTAAGGCCTATGAACCCCAACCAATCCCACCTAAAAAAAAAAAAAACACTGCTATTTATTATCTAAGAATTATTAGGGCAAATCAATTAAACATTATAATATATATATATATATATATATATATATATATATATAGCTTGATGATATTAATGCCCAAGTCTGCGCGCGGGCTCAAACTCCAAATTAAAACCTATAGTCCAACTGTATTATTTATACCTCTATGTAATTATAAAACTAACCGTTCAGAATTCAATTTGAAAAAAATACTCCCTCCGTCTCGGGTCTTTTTTTCAAAAGATCTGGACAGACGGATTAAAAAAAAAGTAAAATATGTGAGTGTAAAGTTAATTAATAAAATATAAAAAGTATATTTTATTGACTTTTGTGAATGTAAATTATTTTCTTTATAGAGTAGGAAAAAAGAGTTGGGACGGGGGATATTTGTTTAAATTTATTTAATAAATTAAGTTCATCAATATAGACAAGCAAACTCAAGTTCTATAGTACTGAATTAATTCATCAACCCGTGAACATCAGCATCACTTAACTCGTGAGCTAGTTCATGAGAATTAATGAGTAGTTAATTAATTTGATTTAATTTATAATTTTCACATATATGTTTGAGAATTACAGTGACTAGTTTGATTTTGATTTATAATTTCCACACTAAACATACATGATAAATATAAAAGTATATATAATTTAATTAAATAAAGTTACACAATTTAGTTTATGTATATAATTACTGACTTATAATTTAAATTAAATTTATATTATTAATTAAGTTGGTTTATATTCATATGGACTCGACTAAGCTCGAAAAAATTCTATAATTAAGCTGCACCTCGACAGTAAACAAACCACACTTGGATTTCAATGTTGAGAGATATTCAACTTCTGACCCACCATTGATGAGAGAGAAAGTGGGAAGCATGAGATTACCCATAAAGCAACAAAGCTAAACCCTGATTAACTAATACTATATAATTAAGAAATATTAATTAAACCATTGATTAGTACTACTTTGTCTAGACTCTTCTAATTAAAAAGTAGTAGTAAATGCCATAACTATATGTCTTTAATTTAATAAATATAATTTGACCAATGAACTCTACGACACGCACAAAAGCTGAAATCTGAGCTCATAGGTAGTATAGTGGCAACCTATATATATATATATATTTGTTAGTTATTAATTTATTTATTTACCAATACATATAAATGCATAAATATTAATAATTCATGTCGTCATATATATATATATATATACCTGGTCCTCACTTGCCATCATTCTCATAAGAACTTATTGTGTAATATTATTTTGTTTGTTTTAGAATGGAAAAAGAAAAACGTAGCATATATACATACATTCGTGTGTGGACACTAATACTATATATATATGTTGGCACAAAGTGAGGGTCATATGTTGAGTTAGTAGATGAATGTTGAAGTGCTCACTTCTCAATATCTGTCATTAATTACCATGGAGCCCCTTCCCGGTTTCAAAAGCTTCAATTTTTTTTCAGGTAAGACAGATTCTTGTGTACATTATTTGCATCACGAGTTCATTTCAAATGGTATTACTCGTTTCACACAAGTGTTGCTCGATATATAAAATGTGGACGATTTTGTGACAGAAACCGTTGCGAAAGACGCCCCGGTGTGGTCTTTGTGCTGTCCAAAACTGCTGTGGAATGAAGCTTTTGACAAGGTGAGTTGTGATAAATATGGGTTCTAGCTAGTTTGTAGTTTCTTGATTGATGTTTTTTTTAGTTGTTTGTTGTTTGATTAAATGTTCAGACATATTCATAGTGTGGGGAAGAAGCAAGATTCATGATCTTGCATGGTGATCAATCAAGATTGGGGAGTATGCTCCTATTTTTCATGTAAATTTTCAAATTTTAAATTTAGTTATTAGTACTCCTTTTATTCCATTTCTCTGCACTCTAGTATTAATATGATATAATGATATGAAGTAGATTATATTTACACCAATAAAACATTACGAGTAAGTCTATGAAATTGATATCATTATATGCAACCATTAATATTATTAAATACATTTACTAACATCAAAATATTTTACACTACGAAATATTATGGCATCAATGAACATATAAATTTTATGGTACATGAAACACCATTTATTAGTCCATATGTATTGAATACAATAGCAATAATTATAAAATAAATAAGGGTATTTTACATATTTTACGTACTTAAAATGTACAAATGGCTATATATTGACAGAAACAAAAAGAAAACAGAGACTATCTTTGACAAGGTTACAAGATATTTAAACATGTTGCTCACGAGACTTGACATATTGAAATCCAACATATTAATTTCAATTAGACAATTATAAAATACAAATTGATTATTAAAATATATATATATTGATACAAAAATAATTACTATTTTCAAATAGGTACAATATGCAAAAAAATAACTCTATTATTCAACCTTAATTTACACTATTATGCAAAAAATTTGTACCTATTTAAAAATAGTGCATTACTTTTGTGTATTTCATATATATATATATATAACTTTACTATAATAAGCGACGTCAAATTATTAATCAGGTCGATACATGAAATTTTGGCAGCTCACACTTGAGACACATACAAAATTCCAATATAACTTTATCAACATAAGACTAAAATTACAATAATTTTTAAATAAAATATTAATTCTTATGAAATTAAAATCGTCAAACATGAAAAAGTACAGAACCATTTTTGCAATCGAATATTAAAAGAAAGGTGAATCTATTTATCCATTACCCTATCTTATTTTATTGGAAAAGAAAAACCCAACACAAACAAATATTGCAACATCAAAGAAAAGAAGTACAAACGCGCGCCAGCAACAATCATAGACAAAAGTTGGTTTCCAGATCATGCAGCACTTGGAAGAATAAGAGAGAAAAAATTGTATTACAACAAATACAATAGAATCATCTTAC
The DNA here is from genome assembly GCA_026898435.1 of Prunella vulgaris. Classification (NCBI taxonomy): domain Eukaryota; kingdom Viridiplantae; phylum Streptophyta; class Magnoliopsida; order Lamiales; family Lamiaceae; genus Prunella; species Prunella vulgaris. Next base: position 13,441 of record JAPKLY010000281.1, on the reverse strand, counting down.
TCGTCCAAAAATAAGCAAAAAGACAGTACATAAAAGGAACAAGGAAAAAAAAAAAGGCACACAAGAACCCTAATTTGCTGCTACTATTCACACGCCAGTTTCGTATCGAAGCTGCTCAGACAGATAGCAAACGCCTGGAACGCAGACAACGGATACCGATAATCCATCGTGAACATATCCTTACCGACCTTACCAAACTGTAGCAAGATCTTATCCTGATCCGACTGGGACCCGTTGGGCTGAGAAGGGGTAGGGGCCCCAGCTCCCGGGTGGGTCCCGGCGATGAGTTGGAAATTCTTGACCGAAGCAACGGTCACTCTCCCTCGAAAATTGAGGCACCAGCACTGCAACTGCTCGTGCCACCTAGGCGGTTTGTTTTTCAGGACCAATGGTAGATCCTTTCCACCGTTTTCTCCGTCTTCCTCGTGTGGGCCCAACATGTCAGAGAATCGAGCGCTGCTGAATTCGGTCGAGCTGGCGATTGATTTGGAGAAGGAGATGCTTCGGAAAGAATCTTCTAGAGGGCGGGAGAGGAGCTCGGGTTGGCCCGGGACAGTGCCACCGGGCTCGAGTGAGGAGATAGGGATTGAGTGCATGGTGCAGTGCATCCTTCGTGGACCCCTCGTCCCGAGCACGTTGAGCTCGTACGAGACCTGGGCAATGCTGAAACTCCCGGAAGGGACTTTTGGGGAAACTTTTTTTGAGTAGAATCGACGGCTGGTACGACCGGGTGGGGAGATGTCGCAACTGTTGTATGGTGGTTGTGTGTCATAAATTATGAACTTAGTCCCGAGAAAGTTCGACCTGATTGAAAGTGGCAGCAGATGAAGTCAGTTCTACGAGACAAAAGATTAAAGCAAATCATATTTACAAAATCCATATCCAATACAACTGAATGTTAGGCTGTTAGCAGGAACATTTTTTTAGACCCTAACTTAAAAGGATAGCAACTATAGGACATTATGTTTGCAGGCTGACACATTTAAACCATTATATTTATTTTTCGTACATTTAGGCCAAATTGGTCTGGGATACCCCTATTCTTGAATAAAATATCACGTATCGCTCACGTGTTTGGTCTACGTCTGTGGAAATTATCAAATAAAGGCCAAAGTTTGTCATCCCAAAACACCCTTATTTGGTTTAAATGTGCGAATAAAAAATGTAGGAGTGTACATGTGCCAAATTAAAACTTAACGGCCTAAATGTGTCAGTATAAACATACTTTTCTACAAATGCAATGCCCAAAAAAAAAAAAAAAAAAAATCTGACTGTTAGCTTGTCATATAATGGGGAAGACAGATCATGAAACGACAAGTGAACAATGTCATTTTTTCTTAGTATTGTACACCAAACATCCGTGGCTCTAGACATATATTCTAGGACCGCAGAAATATGAAAAGAGATCATAGAAACAGAACCAGAGAAAGGCCTGTATATTCATCATTCAGAACACTAGGTCTATAGTAAATATTTGATTCTAACAATGCCCCTTTTATCTAGAGTGGAAGTTGTTGTTTAATGGTCTCTCAACAATGCTCAGAAGTTAATGTGAGAAAGTAGAACGAGAGAATGTGGCTAGTGGAATAGACTCACCTCACTTTTCCAATATAACTGCTACTTGACCTTGATATATTATCAGCATCCATTGAGATCACATACTCTGTACAAGTGGTTCGGCGGATCCGTTTTGCAGACAGAAGAAACTTACCATTCTCGACAAGCAAGGCTGCATGAATGTAGGTAAACTTACAAATTAGATAAGTAATTTAAACAAATTAAGACTAGCAACAATGCAATTCAACTTAAACCAATCAGCCCTACAGACTGAGCATGAACACATTTTACACAAAATAGTTATCATACATTTTCTTAGATCAATAAACAAATGGGGTTTTTATAATCAATTTATAGAGTTGACGTAAAAATATCAACTTCCTTTTGTTTTGGGGGTGTCAAAAATCCTATATTTAGGATAACAAAGAAGTCAAAAGCAAATACATAGTGGGATACCAAACAAGTTCACAGATTGCCCATCAATTCCACAGTTGAGCATTGCAAATGAAAGAATGTTGTAGTAAGGAGGATCTGATAACTCATGTTTCCACACATCATACGAATACTCACTCAACCCCCCCCCCCCCCCCCCAACCACATTTTTTAACAAAAATCAGAACTTTTGACAAATAAGTAAATAGCGTGGGGACAATTTGAAAAACTTGACTTCCTCCTAGTTAGCAGAAGCCGACTACATAATTTCCTAGTGAAAAGCCGAAAACAGATACTCCATCCGTCCCCAAATTTATTCCCCTTTGTGTGGGCACGAGTTTTAAGGAAAATGAGATAAAGTAAGGATATTGTGGGGTCCACTAGAAAATAAATTGATTGTTTGTGAGTGTGATAATAAAATAATATTTTCTAAAAATGGAATGAGAATAAATTTGAGGGACGGACGAAAATAGAAAGTGGGAATAAATATTGGAGACAGGGGGAGTATAAGATAAATGAACCTTTGTTCCATTAAATACTGAAGATCAGAGCAATAACAATGCTTATCCAAAAGATTTGGGCATACTTATGAGATCTTTATTAGTCCCTAGCAAATAACAAATGCAATGCATACAGCTTCACTAAAGCAAAAAAAATAAGATATGACAGATCTATCCAGCTTACTTCATGATCCCTTGATCACACACACTGATAGATAGAGGCAACAAAGCAATTATTTTTTTGGTATACACTCGAATAAGGAAAGCAAAGGCTCTTCAATTGATTGATTACTTTGCATAATAGCAGCAAATAAATTAGGAATTGAAATAATGGAATAGAAGGCATGAATAAGGGCGTCTAGTTAAGGAATATAACTGTATCAATAAGGGGGTTAGGACAATGTTGAGGGCAGAGTAGAATTAAGTATTGTAATCCGCATTAACAGCTATTCTAACGGGAACTACCCCGGAGTTTAGAATCGCTCTCATATTCATCCTCAACAATATTAACAATATTCAGTCATTACTTTGTATTACTGCTCTTTACTTTATCACACGCAAGTACGAATCAAAAGCTACAATTGGTTCATAGTGAGCTATTTACACAGTATTCTATCAGAAAAAAAGAACAGGATGCTTCAATTACATCCTCCATCGCATATACTGATTGCAAGTAACAAATTAATGAACTTACCAGGGCTAAGGCACAGAAAAAGATGGTAGGTTAATTTAGACTTGTCTCTCTTAATAAAACATTGGATGGCCCCATCTCGAAATCCTGGCTGCAGAAATGAGAAACAAAAAAAATTGAGTTACTGACTTCATAATCGGACGCAGCAAAAGGTAATATCGAAAGGATAAAGAAAACTAACCTGTTTGAGAGATATTGGAAAAGTCAATTTCCCACACAATTGGGGGCACTGAACAATTTCTTTGCACATCTCCCTCCATGACCTACACACAGCTGCACATGCAACTATGTGTTTCCTAGAAGGCCATGTGCTCTCACTTTCTTCCAACCTCTGAATTACATCACGGAGTAATTCTGGTGGAAGCCCAGCCCAACAGCTGCTCTGGATAACTTCGGGTTGATCATGCAATTCATGAACAGCCCCATGAGACTTCCCACGGTGGTGACTGTGAAGCCTCAAATCAAAGCTCCGCCTTGACAAGCTTCCAATACTATCCCTTAAGTCACGAGCTAGACTACGGAATGACATCTAATTCACTGGATTTTTTACAGTTTTCTGCATTTTGAGCGAATATCCGGACAATTATTAACAAGTTTTTTAGCACAAATGGTTTCAACATGTAATTAAAACGCTTTTGTAGTTGAAGAAATGGCTTTAGTGATAAACCCTTTTCTAATCTTAACAGCAAAGGAAAAAAAGGAAGAGGAGGAAAAGCACCAAAGCAAGAAAAGAAGATTCCACAAAAGAAGTACCTCACATGGAGCCACAAAGCAGATCAAACAACATTTATTAATAAATGACCAGTTTCCAGCTTATTTTAACTATTTAAGGAAAAAATTGCTACTTTAGTTTGGAGCCCGAAGGAAAGATCTTTCTTTACTTCAAAGAAGTTCTTTCATCAATTTCAAACGACAAATTCATCATCTCCATAAATGCAACACTTCCATATTCGACTCTAAGAACAATTGGGTTTCAGTGTGTAAAATATCATGAAAACGAATTACACCATCACAAAATTCACAGTAAGAATCCACAAAAAAGAACTTAAATCTCGATTTACAGGACAAACAAAGAAACACACAAATTACTTCTCAAATTTGTTTAATTCACTCTAACCCCAGTAGAAATTAGGGCTGAAGAAAGAAATCACTAGCACCCATCTACCTATTCGACTAAAATAAAGTAAAAATACATCAGTTCACGTTTTCAAATGCGCACAAAAAAGAGAACATACGCCAGTTGCGAGAAAATTAATCAGAATTATTTACCAAGACGACTCCAATTCAGAGCGCAGAAACGAAAATGATAGGAATTAAAACCTTGTTATTTCCGTCCATGGAAGGCGGCGACGACGGATGTTGTTGTTTGCATCTAATTTGTACATACGTATCACTGGATCTTTCCTTCCTTCAGATTAAAACACACGGTTTTCGGTCATGGTGTATGTGTCTGCGCGACCGCGTCTCTCTCTCTTCACTACTTTCTCTCTCTACAATGCAAAGGAAAGTCTATCCCTCCCACTTGCTCTTGTCGACTTCCACACAGCAGTTAAATCCGCTTCACGGACTCTCCCTGCTTTTCCTTAATAAAAAGAAATTTTTAATATTAAATGCAAACACGACTCGCTGGAGATATCTTTATTTCATTTTAGGAAAAATTAGAAAATAGTAGTTAAAAAAATAATATTAATTACAAATTAATTTTATGTAAAAAAAATTATATGTTTGTAAAAATATTTTGAATTAATTTATAAATATGACTATTTTTTTAACCTAAATGTTCTCTTCCTTTTATTCAAACATATGCCAAATAATGATTTTCTTCTTTTTGGGTTCTTTTCTTCTTCTTCTTAAAGCAAATTTCCTTACTTTTCTTTCTTATGTCAATTTTAATAAAAATAGGAGTATACAAAAATATACTCCCTCTGTCACAAGATAAACTTCACATTTTCCTTATAGAAAATACCCATCCCTTCATTTATGCCTTGAACACATTTTTTGCATTTTGAAATCAATCTTGAAGACTAAAATCTAGCCGTCCATTCTTTGGAAGAAATCCTGCTCCAACTTCGAGTTTTCACTTTATCCACCACTTTATTAACATTGTTTTCCTTCTAAAAAATCTTAAAGTTCCTACGTTTCCAAATAACCCAAATGGTACATTTTTATATGGACACCACGAATTGTTTTCCCCTACTTCTCTTAAGAAGCCTACTAAAGTGTAATATGTTCAACAAATGATTCGAGGATAACACCGAAATAATACTCAACCACTCCAAAACGGTCATTCATATTAAATAAGAAAACGTACACTTAAAAAATAAGTATTTAATTATCTTTGATTTATCGTCACAAAAAATACAGTTAACATCTTCACTTGAGCCAATAAGTCCTTCCCTTCTCAACTTCTTCTTTTGCATGTCATAAGATAATATAATAATTAGTTTGGAAGGCTAAAAAATTATATATATATAATTTTAAGGGGAATCACATTAAATCCTCCCAAAATATTAAGTTATGGATCCATGACATTTATTCGAGTTTTAGATATTAAATAACTATTTAAGAAATCATATCCTCTAGTTGAGCACTCTACTCTCTTCTCATTTTTATTTCGTATATTTTAATTTTCTATTAAACATATTCTAATTCCAAATTTTGGAGGTAAACTTTTTTATTAATAAAAAAGTGACTCGATCTCATAATTTTTTATTACAAATAAATAGAGTTTTAACAGTTTGAATTATACCACTTATTTAAATATAAAATATTAACAATGTAAATGCTAGATATTGGTTTGGTGCCGACATTACCTAGCACCAACCTTGCTTTTAATACAACGATTGAATTTTCGAGAAATGATAAAAGACTATAACTACATTAAAATCAAACGAACTTGTAAACATAAAGTAACTACCACAAACTTAATGTGAAATGCCTATAATTAAGCTAGAAGTTGGTTTCAACTTTGGATGCCTAATTTCCTCAATTATACATTTTAAATTGCAACAATAGCGTTATACATATATACTCCCTCCGCCCATAATAATTAACCCTGTTTTTTACACGTGATTTAATACAATATGTTAGAGAATATTATGTGACATTTTGAGATCCGTTTAGAAATTTAAAAGTTGTATATAAAAAGTATGCAAATATACTTTGTTTATATTTATAATTTTTTAATTTGTAAATGGGTCTCACAATGCCCCATAAAACCATCTGATATATTGTATTAAATCAAGTGCAAAAAAACAGGACGAATTATGGTAGACGGGGGAGTATTAATATTCTTTTTGTCTTCTATATATTAATTTCTAATCAAAATGTGTACGAGTTATAATTCTAATATTAAAAGAAAATTACATCATCTAAAAGTTATAATTTATAGAGGGATGATGAATATATACTGCACTGCTTGACTCCAAAACAAAAATAAAAAAATTCATTCATCTATCTATATATTTATCATAATTTTTAAATTAATTTTCAACTATATAAAAAATAATTAATTGCACAAGGATAAGACAAAGTGGTCGCTGCAAGAAATCGTTGAGGGGTGTGTGTCATGCCATTATCACAAGTTACACGATTTTTGTAATATAAAAAAAAAAAAAGAATTGAAAGTCAACGGTCGTTTAATGAACTCGCAAGGGCCATTTGATTTGCCAATGGGCTCTCGAGTCGCCTTTTCCATGTCCTAAATTTTAAGTCAATAAGTAAATAAATGAAATACTCCCTCTGTCTCAAGATAAATTTCACATTTTTTTTATATGGACGTCTCAACTCTTTCTTTATATCTCAAAAAAGAAAATAATTCACACTCACAAAAGTCAATAAAGTACACTTTTTTATATTTTATTATTTAACTTCGCACTCATATACTTCACTTTTTCTTAATATGCGTGAAAGTTCATCTATGAAGAAAATGTTGGGACAGAGAGAATAATTGATTTGTAAGTTAATTGGGGTACTATTTAAAAAATCACATCATGCGTGATTCTCACTTTTGTATGCATTGAAAATTGCTCATTGTTGTTGTCAAAAAGAAATTTGCTCATTGTTGATTTGTGTTAATATATACGCATAGATGTGTATGATTATTAATTATATGTGTGTAGAGTATTGATAAAACCAACAAGGGAAGGTGTCGTACGTAATGCACGTTGCGCTAATTAAACTGTTAAAATTATTTATATCTGTTGATTATATTGAAAAATATAAATTAATTATACTAAAAATTTATAATATTATTGATTTTTAATATAGTCCGATCATATTTTTCAGTATAAACAACATTAATTGTTGGATGAATATACAGTGCACTGGGTACATATGAAACTTTCTTGTAATTATTGGATGAATATACAGTGCATCAGGTGCACATGAAATTTTCTCGGACATAAATTGTTATTGTAATTGAATCATAATTTAGTTGATAGAATGTTGGAAAAAGAATTTGTTTTAATTAATTAATTGATTTTATAAGACCAATGAGATACTCATATTAGATCTATTAATTAGAGAATTAAAAATTAATTTTATAGAAACTAATCGAAATAGTATTGCTCTACTAAGAGAATAGATGATATCGTGATGTATTTAAATCTCAAAATTAATCTCAAATAACCAAAAAATATAGCACCAAAATTTTAATTTGCTTATAAAAAAACACATACGCATCAAGTATTCATCTTAAATGGTACTCCCTTCAATTTTATTTAGATTACTTGTTTGATTTTTCAATATTTTTTTATTTGTAAATTACAATTATTCATTCTACTAACAATTCCGTATAAAATATAAAATAATTTTATTCATTTAAATACTACAAATCAAATCCATAAAAGAAAAAGTTGAAAAATCAAATGAGTAATTTAAATATTTGGATGGAGTAATAAAATTAAGATGAGATTTTGTATGCACCTCGTGCAACTCAATTAAATTTTTAAACAATATGAGTTATTTACATGGAAGAGTTGTACGTACTCTCTCCCCGTCCCAATTATATTTTTCTTTTGACTTTTCAATATTTTTTGTGATGGAGCTAATATATAATATTTAAATGGATAAAATAACTTTTTTATGAAAGAGTATTAATCAATTTAAGTTAATAAAACTATAGAAATATACTTTTGTGTGTAAAATAATGTGCAATTCAAAAATATTTGTAGGAAGTGAATAGTAACACGAAGAAACAAATAGGGACTAATTGTTCAATTAATACTGTTAATAAATAAAAATAATTAATATTATTTTTTAAAAAATACGTTTAAATGACAGAATATACATAAAATTATTGTGCTAAAATTACATATAATTAAGGGAATGACTCTTGCCTTGAATGACAATCTATAAAATGATAAAAAGAAAAGGATATAAACATGAAAAAAAAAAAAAAATATATATATATATATAGACACCTTACATTACATGCCATGATTGTAGGCGTTAGGCAAACTAGTTTAATCCATGAAAATAATTATTAACACTACCTTCGAGTAAAAGGATGTATCTAAGCTAATTTTTACCTATTAATGATAGGTACGTACAACATATACGTATAAAGTTTTCACAGAGTTACATCAGTAAATATATATATTACTCATAATTAGACCTTTTTTTTGGAAAATATTAAATATTATTTTTCAATATTTGATTGTAGTTAATATTAAATAAGATTATTACATCACAAAATAAACTTATTGAACTTAAGGATAACTGTTAAAATTATGTACTATAAGATTTTTAAATATATGGAAACAAAACAATATCATTAAATTAAACAAATAAATTATATATATATATGTATGTATCCCACCCACCAAATCAGTTAATTTAGGTTCTGAAATTTTATAAACTTTTAAGGGATGTTCCTTTTGGGTTTAAAATGACTTTTAAAAATCGATTTTTAAAAATTAGTGATTTTTAAAATTTCATAGGATTTTAAAATCTTGTGTTCTTTTTGAGTTTATGAATAAAGTAGATTTTAACTTTATGATGTAGGAGAAAGTAATGTTGAATTATTAAATGATTATTTGTTGAATAGGTATTGAGTTTAGCGAAAAATATATAATAATAATAATGGATTAGTCTTGTATGCACCAGTTACACGGTGCAACTCAAGTTCATTTTTAAAAAGTTAAACAGTTTATAACTGAAAAGTTAAACAGTTTATTACTGAAAGTTAAACTATGAAAGATGCACTTTTCAATAATAAACTATTTAAATTTTTAGTTATAAACTGTTTAACTTTTTAAAAATGAACTAGAGTTGCACCGTGTAACTTGTGCGCAGGAGACTTACTCAATAATAATTAATTGATATATTTTATAGATTATTTATAGGGAGTATAGCGTTAGGATTTAAAAAATTTATTTTTAAAACTCAAACTAGAATGAGATTTAGATTTCAAAATTCAAATTCGAGTTTTTAAAATCCAAAAATAACATCACCTTAGGAATTCTCTTTTACAATTCATACATATTATTATATTTAATAAAAATATGCAGGAGAGTCCCCTTTTAAGTTTTATTAAATGCACAAGGTTTTGTGTTTTATAAAAATTTGGGATTAATACCAAAATTGTCCCATAATTTATTTATTTATTTTATTTGGTCCCATAACTATTTAATGTTTCAATTTAATCCCATAACTATGTAATGTTTCAATTTAGTCCCATAACAATTCAAATCTTACCAAAATAGTCCCAAGTCGCCAGAAATGACATAAAACGACGTCGTTTAATTTACTCACGTTCCGGTCACGTGTTATATTTTCCGGCGAAAAATGGTTCACACGGCACGCGAGTAAAACTACGTCGTTAATGTCATTTCCGGCGATCTAGGATTAAGTTGGTTAGATTTGAATTGTTATGGGACTAAATTGAAATATTACATAGTCATGGGACTAAATTGAAACATTATATAGTTATGGAACCAAATCAAAAAAGTGAAAAAGTTATAGGACAATTTTGGTATTAATCCCTAAAAATTTGCATAAATTTTCGATGTCCGTTTCTTGACACTTTTAATATGTACATGTTCCGCATTTATGTGTTTTCGTCTGAATTTGTGTGAGTAATTTTTTTTAAATATATAACAATTATATGAATTCACGCTTTAATTTACCTTGTTAGTGTTCATTGAACAATTACTGAAAAATTGCATGCATATTTTTATCAAACATAAAAGATTTAATTTACACAATTAATAAACATGAGTATTTTGTGCATTTATTATTAAACACAATTTTTTTTTTGTGTATTTTACACCGTGTTTATATAAATATATATATTATTGTATATATAGATTTATAACGGATGAATACAACAATAGTTGGTATCAAATAATTTACGAAAAAAAATGTTGGACTTAACTGAGAGCCCAATTTGGATGAGATTACAAACTTCTAAACAATTTGTAAACAGAAAAAAAAAATTAATTGTTATGATAAATTTCATAATAACAAATAAATTGGTGTTCAAATAAGTACACACTTATTTTCCTAGCAATAGCACGAGTACTAATAGGTATATTCTAGTATCATGCATGATCTTATCATTTTGAGTTATTTTCTGGGATATATATACTGTGGGGAATGAATTTTTAATCTAGTAGCTGAATTTACTATACTTGTTTGTTTGAGTAAAATACTTAAATTGGTGAATTTTAAATACTTTATTTACTTTAGTTCAAATTACTGAAAATTTTAAGTACTTAAGCTACAAAAAGTAAAGTATTGCCAACAGTATGCTACAAAATTTTCAACATAAAATATTTATAGTGGAAATTGCCTATAAATTACCAACAACATTTTTTAATTATAAGGGTATTTACATATAATTTGTCTACGAGATAATTGTAGGCAAATCTTTTGTAGATTTGTAGGCAATTGCTTATTGGTAATTAATTATCTAGGATTTTAAGTAGTAGGAAAATTAATTTCATTGATAAATTATTGTTAAATTAATGAATGAAGATACTCACATGATTATAAACTTTTGAGGCAATTCTATTATGAGAATTTTTTTGTTGATTAATTTGTAGGTAAATTTATTTTATTGGTAACTTTTTATTTACTTGTAGTGTTAGTTGAACTATGTCATGCATTTAAAATTCATGAATTCTTAAATTCATTTATTTTTAATCCTTTGAATTTCAAAAGACTCTGTCCCAACATAACTTTCTTTTAAAGGTAATTAATTACAATAGTTTCCTAGAAATATTCAATTATAATATTTTTTATTACCACCGGATATATGACATATCATTTCATCTTACAATCGGAACATCAACCGCCACAAGAGGGAAACCATCTGAAACTACAACTCAGAACCCCACTGCAACCAGAATTGCAACATCTCAAGAAGGGAACCATTACAAGAGAAAATAAATTTTTCTCTCCATATCCAAACCCAAAACCTAAGGATATTATACAGTGAAGCACTAAACATAACTTATGATGAATTCATTTGAACTTAAATTTTGTTTAACTCAAAATGAGATTTATGAGTTTAAAGGACTCATTAAAAAAAAAATCATTAACAGATTTGTTATTATTGAATATACATTTAATTTCTCCTTAACAGATATGTTATTATTGAACATATACATTCAATATCTCCAATTGAATGCAACTAACTATGCTTAATTTTATGTATATGTCATGGGAATAGCCATATCTTTATTATGTTCTTTTTCATAAAATCGAACTAAAATATTAATTTAATTATCATAAATCATTGAGAAAGTAGAGAATTACTACCCATATAAACCTGATACACAATACACATGCAATTCAAATGATTTTTAAAATATGGTCGGGATAAACTTCACCCTATTTAGTAATGGACAATCATTTGAATATTATTGGACTATTGGTCTAATTTATAAAATTTTATTAAAACATTACCTTTGACATTAGACACTGACACTGTATTATATTGCAACTGTATTACATCATTTTGCTAATAAATTAAAATAATGACAAATATAAATATAAAATGATGAATCATCTTTTTTTTTTTTTTTTAAAGTTAAAAATATTTAATTATAAAATTTCAAAATTCGAAAGTGTAAACAACAAGTAGTAGCTTAAAAGCATAAAAAGACATTGGTGCATATATGAGGGGGTCTATAATTAAACCCACTACCATTGTTAACATCTAAACTCTATATTATAGACCCACATGTCCATATTTTACAAAATATAATCGAAATAAATAAATTGTGACTTTAATTTAAGGATTAATTCTACTAAACCCCACCAAACTACGATCTTGGACTTTAACTATCAAACCTATTTTTTACACCAATATATATAAAATATCAAAATTTAACACATAAAACACTTATTCTTGATTTCCAGCCAATTCTTTCTCTAGTTTTAATATGTGAGGATTTTAAAAAGTAGAAAGCTTTGTAACAGGACAAATTCAGCCTGTCAGCCTATCAATTAGCTGAAATATAATACCTTGGTAAAAAAAATTCTTCAATAATAATGAGAAATTGAGAATAAAATATACACATAATAATTAATATATGTAATGAGAATAAATGAGGTACATAACATTGTTTTTTCTCCTAAATAAGGTAATCATTACCCCCATTTGATTACCTCCATCTCACCTTATAATCATCCTTCTTAATCAATTCCCCATACCACAACCAACAACATTCATTTTTTTGTCAATTTTTCCAAAATTGGAGCATAACATTAGTGATGTAACCACCATGAACATAAACTCCCATTCAATATATGTAAGGGTAAAGGAGGAAAATGAAATTTCATTCTCATTACCATTGAAAAATTTGAAACAAGCGCCCCCTAAGTACAATAGGCTTGTTGCGAAGCGGAGACGGGGGATCAACCTCGTTCCCTTCGCAATTAAGCACAAAAGCTTCAAGGGAAATAATATTTTTGTTAACATAATAAAAATAGATTTTTGCACATCAAACTACACACTCTGTATATATGTTAAGAACTAAAATGCCATAAAAATTTATATGAGCAAATATTATAGTATGACTGAACTTATATCACAAGATGTATTTATTGATACTATTAGTTGTATTTACTGATATTATATATAGTTTATATTATAGTATTAATAAATAAATATATAAATTCATACTTTGAACAAATTTAACAAAATTCCTTACTGATAATTAATTAAACTCGAGCATTCAAATCCCAAACAAACTTTTGAGGCGTTAATCAAGATTAATTGTTTGGAACACAAATAACATGAGAATAAAAC
>JAPKLY010000280.1:611351-641189 GCA_026898435.1 Prunella vulgaris | reverse complement strand
CCTGTCAGAAAGGGAAGCAGACTAAAGCCTCATTCAAAGATGTGCAGTGTACTTCAACAACGAAAGCACTCCAGCTGCTTCATATGGATTTGTTTGGACCTGTCTCACCTCTTAGTTTCAGTGGAAGGAAGTACACACTGGTGATTGTTGATGACTATACAAGATTTACTTGGGTAGTGTTCTTGTTCAAGAAGAATGAGACTATGGTCAAGATGTTGGAGTTGTTCAAGAGGATTCAGAAGGAGCTAGACCTCAGCATAGTCAGAATCAGAAGTGATAAAGGTACTGAGTTTCTTAACTCTGTTGTTTCTGACTATTGCAGGGATAATGGTATTCAGCATGAGACATCTGCTGCCAGAACACCTCAGCAGAATGGGTTAGCTGAGAGGAGAAACAGAACCCTCAAGGAGGCAGCAAGGACTATGTTAGCTGAATATCAGACTCCTCAAAGATTTTGGGCAGAAGCCATCAATACTGCCTGCTTCATCCAAAATAGGTGTCTACCAGTCAAGAGACATGGGAAGACTCCTTATGAAATGTACAAAGGTAAAACTCCTAACCTTTCCTCTGTCCATACTTTTGGATGTAGGTGTTTCATCCATGACAATGGAAAGACTAAGTTAAAAACTTTTGATGCTAAGGTTGCTGAAGGAATATTCTTAGGATATTCTGGAAGTAGCAAAGCCTATAGAGTTTTTAATAAAGTCTCTCTCTGTGTGGAGGAGACACCCCATGTTGTATTTGATGAATCTTTTCATGAGTACAGCAAGGAGAAGCTAGCAGAAGAGGTGGATCAGCTGAATCTGTCAGATAAGCCAGATCTGATTAAGGTAGTAGTACCTAGGATAGAATCAGACTCAGATTCAGATGATGAGCCCAAATCAGCTGATAAGTCCTCATCAGCATCAGGTGATGGCACATTGACTCCTGACACTAACCAAGGGGGAATTTTAGACAAGACCCAAGAGGAGCAGACTATGGCACCTCAAAGGGGCAAGAAGACATTGTCTGATTTCCCAGCTGAACAGATTCTAGGAGATCCAAGTGTAGGTGTTCAGACCAGAAGAAAGCTAAACTTGGGTGCTCAATTCAGCTGTTATGTGTCTCTGATAGAACCCAAAAATATCCATGAAGCTCTTGAAGACCCAAAATGGATTGTAGCTATGCAAGAGGAGCTAAATCAGTTTGCAAGACAAGAAGTTTGGACTCTAGTAGAGAGGCCCAAACATCAGAAGGTCATAGGCACTAAGTGGGTATTTAAGAACAAAAAGGATGAAAATGATGTAGTAGTTAGAAACAAGGCAAGGCTAGTAGCACAGGGGTATTCACAGTCAGAGGGGATTGACTATGATGAGACATTTACTCCTGTGGCAAGACTAGAAGCCATTAGATTGTTTCTGGCCTACGCTGTTTTCAAAGGGTTCAAAGTATATCAGATGGATGTCAAGTCAGCGTTTCTGAATGGAATCCTGGCAGAAGAAGTTTATGTGGAACAGCCACCAGGATTTGAGATTGGGAACAAGGTTTATAGGTTGCAGAAGGCTTTATATGGACTAAAGCAGGCACCTAGAGCTTGGTATGATACTCTATCACAGTTCCTACTGGATAGTGGATTCAGTAAAGGAAAGATAGACAAAACCTTGTTCAGAAAGGAAGACGGAGATGATATTCTCTTAGTGCAGATATATGTGGATGATATCATTTTTGGCTTCCCCAACAAACTGATGTGTGATGAGTTCAACAAACTGATGACCAGCAAGTTTGAAATGTCCATGATGGGGGAGATGACTTATTTCCTTGGACTGCAGGTAAAGCAAATGTCCAATGGAACGTTCATTAGCCAAGCTAAGTATGCCAAGAATTTGATAGAAAAGTTTGGAATCAGTAGCAGCAGAGAAGCTAAGATTCCAATGATGGCAAATTTTAGCATGGATCCAGATGAGGCTGGTGAGAAAGTAGATCAGACACAATATAGGGGACTTATTGGTTCTCTGCTGTATCAGACTGCCAGCAGACCTGATATCAGCTTTGCAGTTGGGGTGTGTGCAAGGTTTCAGGCAAATCCTAAGAAATCTCATCTGGAAGCAGCAAAGAAGATTGTAAAGTATTTGAAGGGTACTCACAATCTAGGCCTCTGGTACCCAGCTGATGACAACTTTCAGCTGAGTGGGTACTCAGACTCTGACTATGGAGGGTGCAAGATTGATAGGAAATCAACCTCTGGCACATGTCAGTTTCTGTGAAGTAAGCTGATATCTTGGTTCTCCAAGAAGCAGACTTCCGTAGCTACTTCTACAACAGAGGCAGAGTACATGGCTGCTGGTAGTTGCTGTTCTCAGCTGCTCTGGATCAGACAACAGCTGAAGGACTACCATGTGATCACAGAAGAGATACCCATCGTCTGTGATAGCACAAGTGCAATAGCCATTACTCAGAATCCTGTTCTCCATACTAGATGAAAGCATGTGGACATAAGACATCATTTTCTTCGGGATCATGCTGAGAAAGGAGATATCAGGATGGAGAAAATTCATACGGAGAAGCAGAGAGCAGATGTTCTTACCAAACCCTTAGCAGAGGTAAGATTCAGAGAATTAGTAGAAGAGTTAGGAATGATAGATGGAGGGGCAGTTCTATAGAAAGAAAGTTTTTGGGTAAACGGGTAGTCAGCTGGTACCCAGCTGAGGACTACTCTGCTGAAGTAGTCAGCTGATCCTCACATCAGCTGATCTGGTATGTCTACTTAATCTTTCCTTTCTTTTCTCTATCTTGTTATGTCTAACTTGATACAGGAATAAGTTATGAAAGTCAGACAAGGCCACCTTGCTTCAGCTGGTCCATGTCAGCTGACATTAAAAACCCAGATGAGCAGAAAAGATTTTCATAAGGATCGCTCTTATCAGCTGATTTTGCCACGTCAGCATCTCGATAAGTATTTATATGATCTTTATGTCGAATATTTTTTTTATCAAATCTTTTCAAAAATTAATAAATCCCTAATTTCTAAAAACTATTTTAGAAAATTGGCAATCAAATCTTTGTGTTTACGAAAAATCGGGGATTTATTACCTTTTTCCAAATAAGGTGTCAGTTGTAATTAATTTAACACCGTCTAAATCTTCTCAAAAAGTGTTTTCATCATTACCTTTTTCAAAAAGGGGAATCTTTTGAGGCGGTCAAAACCTTTCGAAATCCTGACACCCACGCATCACCTCCAAAATTCTCAAAGGTCATTTATTCTGGACCTTTGATTTGTGTGATGCAAAATACAAATCTACGATCAAAACTGATCGGTTTTAATTTTGGAAAAACTGCTCATATCTCTCGATACTTATATATACCCCTTTAAACTTCTTTCTGAAATTTTCTGTTCCTAAATCTTTCTGCCCAAAGTTTTCCTGCATACTATTCTCTCTGCACTCAAACCCTGTTTTGACGGTATGGCATCTAAGACAATGCAAAAGCTCTTCAAAGAAAAGATGTACGCAGAGATGTGTGTCGATTTCGACATGACTAGGGTTCCTGAAATCAGAGAAATCCTAAACCTTCTCCAAAATCAAAATCTCCGAACCTTCATCTCCATGACCCCCCCTGACCATAAAACCCTAAACTTCTATGCCTTTCAATTCCTTCTTAAGGCTCAGTTCAGCACAGACTCCATCGGCTCCTTGGTTGATGAAGTCACCGTTGTTATCTCCAAGGATGTTGTCGCTGATATCTTTGGCCTATCCTCCTCTGGTGTCCAACCCCATAAATACAAGGAAGCTGACTACCTGGAGACTTTTCAGTTAATGGCCAGGGCGAGTTACAGAGACACCACCACGAACCTGAAGAAATCCATGCTAAGGAGGCGGTTTCGGTTCCTGATGGATGTGGTGACCAAGGTCATCTTGGCGGAACAGGGGAGTTTGGACGCCATTACCAAACTCCGCCTGAGTGTGGCCCGCACCATTCTCGATGGGGTGCAAGCGGACTGGGTGAGTCTGCTATGGTTTCGCCTGGAGCAGGAGTCCAAGAGGTGCTTGGTGAAGGAGGTGAATGGGGAACATATTTACAGTTTTAAATCCAAGTGTTCCATGGACACCAAGATCACTATTCTTCTGAATCATCTGCTGCCCCAGCATGAGTGGGATGAGGAATGGGTTGTTGAGTACAACCACACCAAGTTCTTAAGGGGAAGTAACTTGGACATCATTGGGCCAGCTGACTCAGATTCTGATGCTGATACAGTAGCTGTTGCCACTGGTCCTTCTGCTGGTCATAGGAAGAAGCAGAAGAGGAAGGCTTCAATGCCTGCTGAAGGTGGTAAAAAGAAAAAATACAAGAAAGACACCACTCCAATTCAAAGGAAGCTCTCCTTTGATTCTGATTCAGATGAAGAAGAGGATACTGCTCTGCTAAGCAGTCTGAAGAGGGAGAAAACTTCAGCAGAGAAGCCTACTCTGCTGGTTGTTGAGTCTTCTGGAGAAGAAGAGCAGAATGAGGAGGAGTCAGCTGAGAAGGCTACATCAGATGATGCTTCTGCCACTGGCTCTGATGCAGAGGAAGAAGAGTCGAAAGAGAGGGAGTCAGCTGAACCCTCAGTAGCTGAGACAGAGGTTCTTCATTCCTCTGCTGATACACCATCAGCAGACACACCTATTGCTGCCTCACCTATCAGGTCAGCTTCTCCCACACCTTTTTCTGATCCTTCCCAACACTTTTCAACCCCAGCCGATCCCTCACCATCACAAATCCCAGTCGGCAATGAACCAGAGGAGATGGCTACCTCTGGAGAGCCTTCAGCTACCCCCAAACCCTCTCACCCTGAACCTATAATTCTCGATAACCCCAATTCCCCCTCAGAAATGGCCAAGCAAGCACGCCTATCTCACCATCGTTCAAAGGGGCCTCTTGAACGAGGGATGATTATATCTGCCCTAGCCCACATTTCCCTCTACATTCCTGAACTCAACCCCTATCTAGCCTACCAAGACATCCTTGCTGATGGCCTAGCCTGGGCACAAGCAAGAGAGGGGCCAGTCACATTCTTTCTGGCCCTACTTAAGGAGATGGGAGAAGCAGCTTTCACTGAATGGGAGGAAATTTTGATGGAGGCCTTGGAGGTTAAGGCTCCATCCCAGCTGACATCCCCTGAAGGGCTGAGGAAAGTGGCCAGAGCTCTGTTGCTCAAGGATGGTGTGGCCCTGGACTGCCCTGAAACAGCAGAGACTGAGTTTGTTCCTCCAGCAGCACATTTTGAGATCTCCCCTGCTGATCAGGTAACTCCTGCACTCTTGGAACAATTAAAAGGCTATTTTGATGACCACATCAGGGAGGTCAAAGCTACTCTTCTGGCTGCCAAGTCTGCTGCCCCCTCCTTGATTGAAGCTCATGTTCATCAAGTCCTGCTGGACCATCGCAACAAGCTGAAGGAAGCTATGGAGGACAACTTGTATGCCACTCGCATTGAATTCTTCAATACTCTCCAGAGCTTCAAGGCAACTGCCAGAGCTTTCAATGATGATGCATCTGCCTCTCTTGCTGCTGAGTCTGAGAGATTCAGATTGGTCTCTGAACGGCTGGAAGGACAAATTGCTGAGTGCAAACATGGTCAGGAGGACCTGAAAGATATTGTGGACAAGTTTCCCACTTCTCTACCCTCTGCTGCAGTAATTGATGATATCAAAAAGGGGGAAGAGAAGAACTCAGCTGCTATTGCTGCCTTGCAAGCTGAGATGACCTCTCTGAGAGCTCTTCTGGTGGATAATCAATGGGTTCTATCTGCTAGGATAGAAAATGTTGAAGATTACATCAACACCAGGAAGATGGCTGCTCAGAAAACTCAGGAGTTGAGAGATCAGAAAATGGCGGAGGCTTTGCAGAAGCAAGAAGTTGTCGCTGTAGAAAGGGAAAAGAAGAAAAGAATTATGAATGCTGATCTGGACGAAAAGCTGGCTAAGGAGTTGCAGCTAGCTGAGAAAGAAACCCTTGAGGAGAGGAGGAAGAGGCAGGAGAGGGAAATAAATGATGAGCTTGAGAGGAGATATCAGAGGAAGCTGAAGAAGAAAGGGAAAGCAGTAGCTCAAGGGAGCAGGACTAGGAGTGGAAAGTTCATCAGAGATCCAAATGAGCCTCTAGTTGATGGACCAATTGATATGTTCTACAATCAATTGTCTGATGAGCTGGTGGATCTCTGGAAAACCATAAAAGCCAAAACTATGATCCACTTCTATGTTCTTCGAGGAGAAGATACCAGAGGAGAGAGAGAGAAAAACGCTGAGTTCAGAGATTGGTTGAAGGAAACTTTTCCTAAGTTCTTCAGAGCTATCACAGAAGAGATGCTTAAGGTAGAGGTTCAGCCAGAGTTGCCAGAGATTGAATATCTTCCAACTCCAACTGATGTGAGTGGAAAGATAGATTGGGTGGAAATCAGGAAACATTGGCTGCAGATCACTCAACTCTTCCATCAGCTTTCTGACAACTCTCTGCCAGCTTTGAAGGAAATAGAGAAGAGATTCTTAGACTGGTTGCAAGTTCCGCTCAGCAGCAGAAGACCGCTCCTCATGTAATAGTCCAGCTGAGTCAGCTGAGGATTAGGTATCTTTACTTCTGTCTGTTATTTCTCTCTTGATTATTATTAATAAAGCTTTATGATTCCAGACAACTACTTGTTGTCAGCTGCGTTTTGATTCTGTCTAAAAGATCTTAATTAAAGATCTTCTTTTCTGTCCTATGTGATCTTGATTTTGATTGAAAATGTTTATCTGTTGAGATCAGCTGAGTTGGTTTTGATATCATCAAAAAGGGGGAACTTGTTAGGATATCTGTGTTAGATGTTTTGATGATATAAAACAAATCAGCCTGTAATAGGACCAGCTGAACATGTTAGTCAGCTGATGAGTAGTTAGGATTAGATAGGTTCGAGTAAAGGGGAACCTACCTTGCTGCTTAGAAGATCCGAAGCTTTCATAGAAGAGAAGACCAGCTGAGACCTTGTGGACTTAGCCGATTTTAGAAGACAGAAGATTTAATCAGCTGACATTGGAGCATCGAAAGCAGATCATCAGAGAAGTTTACATCAGCCGATAAGCTGAAGAGCAGATCAGCTGATATCAGAAGATTAGCTGATCAGCTGAGAGCACGTCACAGACAAGACAAGGACCATGGATAAAAGACTTATTCAGACGAAGTCAAGAAGACCAGCTGAGGTGCACACCAGCAGACTTGCACATCAGCTGAGGTCCAAGTATCAGCAAACTGATACACCAGCTGAGGAGACAGATCAGCTGAGGTCCTATGCTCAGCCCAGATTCTTCGGAATCAATTTGAAGGGTTAACTTGCGATATAAAAGGAAGATTCCCAGAATAGAAGATCAATCAATCAAGGGGACAAACTTGATTGATTGAAGGTCGCGAAGATTGACGGGAATCAAGAAGGAAATTCAATCAATCACATTGATTGATTGAATACGAGATTATAGGATTTCAGATTTCTAGTCCATTCCAACGGCTAGTTATTTGATCCTATAAATTAGAGTAATTGTGATAATTTATGTATTGGATTCACACGCACATTAAGCTAGCCAATACTCTGTCAGCTTTATCACTTACGCTCAAAAACACCATCCATACTTATCCTTTGTAAAAGCTTTGTAGAAGCTGTGAGAAGTCAATTGCAATTATAGCATTGACAAGTTGTAAAGAGAGTAGTACTCTCAAAACTGTGTAAGTAAGTGAGTAAGTGAGTTAGTGGAGAGCCCCTCAAGTCCAAGTTGGATTGAGGAGAGTGGATGTAGGACAGTTGGTCCGAACCACTATAAACCCCTGTGTCTCTTCGTATTTCTTTCTGTTCTTATCTGTGCACATCACTTAAAAATAAATTTTCATTAAAACGTTTCCGCACTATACACAGCGCACTATTTTCAAAATTCAGACTACCTCAAGTAGTCTGCTGATTTTCTGAATAAATCAGTAAATTTGAAAAAGGTTTTTGAATCCTTACAAGTCTATTCAACCCCCCCCCTTCTAGACTTGTTCAAGTGTATTCTTCCCAAAAACCTGCCTTTGGGACCAACAATATCTATTTGCCCCCTACACACACGTTGCCTAACGCCTCTAACCTCGGCGAGCTTTCGGGCGAGCTTCAATGCCTTGTGCTTATTTCGGGGACGGTGCAATGGTGGACTCTTGCTTGGTCTCCTCGGATAGGGGCGAGCTTCTTTCTTAATGAGGAAGCTCGCCTATGCCTCTCTCTCCTGGTGCCATCAGCCATTGGCTCTGGCCCATAGGGAACCTCGACGAGGTTCTCACCTACCTCGCCGAGCTTCCCTGTGTTGACCCCTTGGATTAAGTTCGCCTATCAACATTTGCCCCCCAGCTCACGTGCATTATGACTTGTCTAATGTGTGGGCGAGCTGACTTGTCTCTTGGATGAAGACTCTAGTGTTGGCGAACTGCCTCCAGGGCATGTGCCAAGCTTGTGGGCGAGGTTGAGTGAGGAGGTTAAGGTGCTGATGTGGGGCGGGATTCGAGGCGTCATGCACACCTTTTTAGGCCTCATTTCCCGCGCCCATTATCATAACCTTTTCAAATTCTTTGCAAATAAGTCCCCACACTTTTCGAATATTCAAGCTCGCCCAAAGTCTATAAATATGAGGAATCCTTCTCATTCTTCACTTTCGCATCCTCCTTTCTCCGAGCAATTTTTCAGCGACCGATCCTCTGCATCCGACGCGTCTCCGAGTGCTTACCAAGCTATGATACACGGATTCTTCTAAAAATATTACAATGCAGTATCGGATTCGCACCCGCACCCTAAAAAGGGTAAGATTCTTGAATTCTCGTGTCGGATTCTCCACGTGGTGAATCCATCTGCCACGTGGCGAATCCTGCTAACGGATTCTCGAATCCACTGCACGAATCCTATTTATAAGTACTAAATATATTATTTAAATTGAATTTTATTATTTCGTATAAGTTAAATTGATAGTGTTACACCTGTTTTGGATTGAATTTACTACTATGATTTATGTATTGAACTAATGTAACTCGAATTGATATTTTTTTACATAATTATATTATATTATTGAAATATACTCAAATTTTAGGTGATAAAAAATATAAATGATTTATAAAAATTTTATAAAAAATATATTTTTTAGATATTATATATAATAAAATATAAATAAATAGACGTATCCTTAACGAATCGCACCCTAATTTTTTAAAAAATCGTATCCCCGAACTCGTATCGTATCGCACCCGCATCTGCGTATCCGCACCCGTGCAACATAGTTCCCAAGGTAGAAACCCATTTCTTTCATTCTTTTCTTCCTTCTTTCTTGCCCGTTCTTCATTTCCTTCAAGTTTCCGGGGGTTTCGCACACTTTTCGATCGTCCGCTTCACAACTCCGGCGACTGTCATGCCGGCTTTGGACACTTCGAAAACAAATATAAGGACTCCTAATCAATAACCCATTAATGTTGAACCAATCTTCAAGCCGAACCACGTCAAACCGTAACTTGGGAAAGAGGTCAATGACTGATGATCGGCCGATTCCCCAAATAACCCCTGTGGTGATCACCTCGGGATCCGGGGTGAGCTCCGTAGCTCACCCGAGTAGTTGCGACTCGCGAGCTATTGGGTGAGGTTCGCTCCGATTCGGGAGAGAAAGCCACCAACTCTGGAGGCGGTGAGGACCCGAGCCTCCGCGAGCTTCAGGAAGACCCCGGCCGAACTAATGATGATGCTATTTGCCACGAGGTGGAGGCTACCGAGGTTCAAGAAGAGGTCGCCGAGACTGGCGACCAAGCTAGCGAGCTAGCTCGCGAGATCGACGAGGACGACATCGAGGGAGGAGTGGAGGTTACCCATGAGTACCTCCGCTTCATCAACTTCCCATTCCCCAAGCTTCCAGAATATCAGGTTTCTGCCGAGGTTGTCCACGACTTCAACTGGGCGGAGTACGTGAGGGCTCAATCTGAGGCCTTCCCTCTGCCCGAGCGAGCTCTTCGTGACTCTGCTGACCAAACGGACCTCAAAGCAAGCGAGGTTGTAAGCCTCATCAGCGAGTATGCGCTGCCGAAGCTCCGCAAGAAGTACTACATCCCGCTGGACATCTACATGTACGCCCCCGAGGACAATGAACGTGCCGACCTTCCTCCTCCCGGATTGACGGTCATCAACATCCATACCTTGGAGGCCGGGCTTACTCTACCCTTGCACCCCATCATTGGGCAAATCCTGATGGATAATAACCTCGCCATTTTGCAACTTACCCCGAATGGGTGGAGTAGCATGCTGGCGACGTTGACGATCTTTGGGCACGAGGGTTACAAGAACCGGTTAACCTCGGCGGAGATCAATGAGTTGTTTACAGTCACCAAGCAAATTAACGACGGCAAGGGCTATTATTACCTCAAAGCTCGCCCGGGAGAGAAGTTCTTAGGAATCCTTCCCAACAAAGTCCGGGACTGGAAAGAACAGTTTTTCTTCATTGGCGGGGATTGGCAAGCTTCAAATGGGCATGGAGGACGTATCCCCACACCTGAGGAATACGGAGAAGCCAGCAGTAGGTGGCATATTTCGGTATGCGTGGGTCGAATTAGATTTACTAATCTAATCTTCTTTTTTGCAGGTCTGAAGTATCACAAATCTAGTCGGGAAAGGCCTGCTATATCCGTCGGCTTCGACTTTGTGCTGTCCGTTTGTTGCTTGCGGGAGCAGAAGGACCGGGAGGTCAAGCATTTGTGCCAGCATCACTATCGAAGACTTGCTGGCCTTATAACCTCGCCTCATCATCTCGCCACTCCAGGTTTGGATTCTGAAAATTTCCAAGCCTCGATAGCCCGCCAGCTTACTGGTAAAGCTCGCCAAGTTACTGACCCTTCGTTTCAACTTTGTAGGTGAAGGCCCAGTAGTCGCTCCTCCGCCCATCGACGTCCTGGAAGCTTATCACTTTCTAGCTCGCCAAGGCCGCCCCTACAACTGATAGAGACGGAGGGTCGGGCTCACAGAAGAAGGTCGCCCCCCAGCAGACCAAAGAGAAGGTCGCCCAGACCAAGAAGGGCGGTGGGCGAGGTGAATCCGGATCTGAGCGGGGTTCGCATCCTCCATCCCACCAGTCCAAAAGAACTCTCCATCGTGGGGATGACTCCCGAGTCAGCGAGGATGAAGCTCGCTCCAACAAGCGATCCCGGACTGGCCTCTGCGACGAAGACTTCAAGCACAGTGACCGAGGCAGCTCCGGATCGGGCCAAGGTGGATTAGGGCGAGCTATCATTCCCCACTCTACCCCCGCACCTCCAACACCTCAAAGCGCACCCCCACCATCTCCTTACGGGGTTCCTATCCAGGATGACACCCTTCTTGGGCTCAATCCCGATAGGTTTGGGTAAGAGGGCGAGCTTTTATTTGAAGTTGGAAGTCGTTTACTTTGTAATTTTTTATGATTTTTGCTAACTCTTCGAATGTTTGCAGGTATGCCCCCGCCGAGTTTCCACATCGCCCGGAGGCTCTTCACACGGTGGAGAGGTGCAAGGCTTTGGCATCTCCGAGGGACCTTCCCCAGGGTGCGGCTCGCCGGATCTTCACCGAGGCCCCCAAATACCTCTCTGCCTCCGAGCTTGTGATGATCGAAAGGCAGAAGCCCACCGACAAGGCGAGGTTGGCGATGCACTACGCTT
Source organism: Prunella vulgaris (assembly GCA_026898435.1). Taxonomy (NCBI): domain Eukaryota; kingdom Viridiplantae; phylum Streptophyta; class Magnoliopsida; order Lamiales; family Lamiaceae; genus Prunella; species Prunella vulgaris. Next base: position 629,522 of record JAPKLY010000280.1, on the reverse strand, counting down.
GTACAGCTATGGCGGCCACCCAGCTTATCACCGATGAAATCACCGCTGCCGACAAAGCTTGCCACGATGCCAAGGTTTTGTTGAACCGGGTCAGGGATGAGAAGAAGAAGGTCGTCGAGGAGCTCGTTGGGATGGAGGCGAAGGTGAAAACCTCCCTGGTGGCGGAGCAGAAGGCCTTGAGAAGCTTGGAGAAGGTCCAGGCCGACTTCAATCGGCAAAAGGTCAAACTTGAGCAAGCTCGCCAGAAGCTCGCTGCCAGGGAAGAGGAGTTCGCCAAGTTGCAGGACGAGGTGAAGGTAGTCCGGGAGCAATACCAGGGCAACTCGGCTGAGTGCTCAAAGCTGCGCAACGAGGTCGCGGTGAAGACCTTGGAAATTGCCGAGCTCCTAGGCCGATCCGATGCTTCAATTTTACCAGAGGCCCTAGAGCTCGCCAAGCTGGTTTCCACCGACCTCGGCTACGTCCTCTGTTTTGCCGAGGATATCCGTGCCTTCCAGTGGGCGCGAATAAACAAAGAGAGTGAGTGGGAGGCTCTCGTGGGTGAGTTTGATGATTGCCTGGCGAAGGCCAAAATCCCCGAGGGCACAGAACTGAACATAGGTGACCTCGCCGGCTATGGGATCAACCTCGATGCAGCCCGGGAGCGATATAGCATCATTCCAACCTTCAAGGTTCTGACTGCTGAGGCCGACGAGGAGGTCGTCGGGGATGAAGTGTGGACTCCCCCCACACTGGAGCAAATGCAAGAGGTTTGCGGGGACGCCATGGTGAACCTCGGCGACTTCGACACCAGTGGGTGTACTGGTACCATCACGGTCTTGCCGAGGCTCTCTCCCCCGGCTGGGCAGACTGTTGGTGAGGAGGTCGCCCCCCGTGCCGCCGACCCTGCTGATAGCTTCGCTACCCCAGCTCTCGAAGCCCCCACTGCTTCGGAGACTTAGACTTTTTCTTTGTTCTCATAGTGTAGCTTCTTATCTTTTAATTTTCGTCAAGTTGTAGTAGCTCGCCGGGAACGTATAGCTCACCCAGAAGGAGCTTATTTTTGTAGTAGTCAAAGCTCGCCGGGCATGTGTAGCTCTCCCAGAAGGAGCTCTTTTGCACTTCAAAGATGATCAACTAGCCGACCTTTGTGGCTAGCACTACTTCGCATACTTAAGAATTTTTCAAGTATCTTTCTGACTTGAAAGTTTCTTAAGTATCTTTTGAATGAAATTTGATCCTTTTGTTCCAACCTTGCTTACTTACATTTTTACGCTTACGTTATAATTTTAATTAGCTCATTTCTGTATTTCCGGTACTTAATTGTTCGTCTTACTCTACTTTCGAGAAGCGAATCGTTCATTTTATATCGCTTAGGACTACGAATTGTACCGCTGTTTGTATATTATGTATTCTTCGTCTTACGCCACTTAGGGCCGCGAATCGCTCGTCTTAGACCACTTGGGGTAGCAAGTTGTACTTTGCTTAATTCACTTTGGGGCGATTGGGTTTTACGAACCTTGCCTTAGACGTTTCAGTAGTCTTTTTTGTGAATTTTTCTAATTTATGGCAGTGGGTGCTTGGTGATCCTTTAAGAAGGATACCTTCGCTAACCTTGGGCACTTTGGCCTTTGCCTTTTGAGCCTTTAGATCATAACATTTGGGACCTTGGTCCTTGCGCATTACGAAGCTTCGAACGGTTGGACCCCTCACGGACCTTCGAACGGTTGGATGTTTTGCGATCCTTCGAAAGGTTGAGTATTTCGCTAACCTTCGAAAAGTTGGGCATTTTTTCAAGAAAAACTTCTAACTTCATATAGCAATGTAATTTACATTGGTTGCCATCAGCACTTCTGATGAGAACCTTCGGCTAGTCTATTACAAAATCTCGATCTATTGATAAAACTTTTTTAAATGTTCCGCGCTCCAGGTGTATGACGAGGCGTTGCCTTCTGCGTCTTCGAGGTCGTAAGTACCGTTCACCCAGGCCGCGGTAACCCGGAACGGTCCTTCCCAATTCGATCCAAATATACCCGGTGGGGCCATCAATTTCTTCTTTAGTACTAGATCCCCAACTTTGAACCTTCGGTCACGGACTTGGGAATTGTAGTACTTTTCCGCTCTACGCTTGTAGGTGGTATTTTTCATTTTCGACAAAGCTCTGGTCTCTTCAATCAGATCCTTTTCGACTGCCAAGGCTTCGTCCTTCTTTTCTTCATCAAATCCTACCACCTTCCAGGTCCTGTTCTGGACTTCAACCGGTACTACCGCTTCAATTCCGAAGGCCAAGGTAAACGGCGTCTCCCCGGTGCTAGCTCGGTATGATGTTCTGTAAGACCACAGAACCTCCGGGAGTTCGTCTGCCCAACTTCCTTTCTTGTCATCGAGGCAGACCTTCAATATGTGTTTCAGGATTTTGTTGACCGCCTCAACCTGGCCGTTCGACTGTGGATGGTACGGAGTTGAGTAGTGCTTCTTGATGTTCCATGAACTACAAAAATCTCTCAACTTTTGGCCGTCGAACTATCTCCCGTTGTCTGTGATGATTGATTGCGGAAGTCCGAACCGGTAGATCAGGTTCTTCCATATAAAGCCGATCATTCTTTCTTGTGTTATTGTCATGAGGGCTTCGGCTTCAGCCCACTTAGTGTAATAATCTACTGCTACAACAGCAAACTTCACACCGCCTCTACCAGGTGGGAATGGGCCGATCAAGTAGATACCCATTTTGCAAAAGGCCACAGGCTGAAAACCGACTTCAGTTGGTTGGCCGGGGAGTGGATATTAGGTGCAAAAAGTTGACATTTTTGGCACTTCCGTGTGAAGCTAATGGCATCTTTTCGAAGAGTGGGCCAGTAGTACCCTTGTCTGATTGTCTTGTATGCCAAGGCTTGCCCCCCAGCATGACTTCCGCAAATCCCTTCGTGAATTTCTCCTAACACCTCGAACCCTTGCTTCTTAGATAGGCATTTGAGTAGGGGTAGAGAGAATCCACATTTGTAGAGTTGGCCATCCAGCAATGTATATATGGTTGCTTGTTTCACTAGCCGACTAGCTTCTCATGTGTCCTCGGGGGTTGTTCCGTCCTTTAAGTATTTTTGGATCGGAGTGCACCAATCTTCACTATCGCCCTCTTACCCCCCACTCGAGGTCTGATTTACTTTGTAATCAGACGTCGAGGGGTTCTTCAGTTTGGTGACTACAACCTCCGTGACCTCGGCTTTGCCGTTACTGGTAGCTAGTCGGGCTAGGGTATCTGCTTGCGTATTTTCCAGCCGCGGTATCTGATTGATGTAAACCTGAGTAAACATCGAGATCAGATGCGCCGCTATCTTCTGGTAGGTCATCATCTGTTGATCTTTTGCCTCGTACTCCCCCCGGACTTGGGATATTATTAGCTGGGAATCTCCGAAAACTTGAAGATTGGTTGCCCCCACAGCTAATGATAACCTAAGTCTGGCTATCAAAGCTTCGTACTCTGCCTCATTATTGGTTGCTCTAAAGTCGAACCGAATGGCGGAGGTGAAGACTTGTCTTTCCGGACTAATCAGGACTACACCGGCTTCTGCCGCTATGCTGGTTGATGACCCATCGATGTAGAGGTGCCACGGAGCTATACGCCCCCTCGTCGGATCTTGTGGGAAAGTTAGCTCGACGATAAAGTCGGCGAGCGCTTGTCCCTTGATCGTTGTTTGGGGTGCGTAGGTTATACCGTATTGGCTAACCTCTAGTGACCACTTCAATAAACGACATGCGGTGTCTGGCCGTTGTAGTATTTGACGTAGTGGGAACGTCGTCAGCACCTCCACTGGATGGTCGAAGAAGTAGGGCCTCAATTTTCTAACACTCATCACCAGTGCATAGGCCAGCTTCTCTGTTGGGGTGTACCGCAACTCAGCTTCGTGTAGGACTTGGCTTACGTAGTACACTGGTAGGTGCGTTTTGGCCTCTTCTCGAACTAGGACGGAGCTGATTGCAACCTCCGACGCAGCGAGGTATAGGTACAGCTTTTCACCAGGCACTGACTTCGATAGGACCTGCGTATCTGCCAGGTTTGCTTTAATATCTTCGAAGGCTCATTGGCATTCGCTCGTCCACATGAAGTAGTTTTTAAGGTGTAGCTTGTTGGCTTTAGCCGCTTCCTTGTACCTTTGTGTGTTCGCCTTGATTGCCTCGAAGAACAGACGATTTCCGGCTGATCCTGCACCGGTTCCTGCATTTGGTTGTTTTGGGTCTCCTCCACTTCTTCCATTGGTGCCGGTTGTGTATCCTGCGCAGGTTCTGGGACTTGGTCGATTTCTGGCAGATCGCCTACCTCCATCAACTTAGTTTCTGTTGAGATGATGCCCAGGATGTTTAGCTCGTCTGCCGGGATCTGTACATCTTCCTCGAGAATTTGAACCTGCGTTACAGATTTCTTGACCTGGCCATCTTTGATTTGGAGCAAACACTCATGAGCCTTTTTCTGGTCACCTTTTATGGTTCCGGCACCTTTCGGAGTTGGGAATTTTATACAGTAGTAGTAGGTCAAACACGCCGCTTTGAATTCATTGAAAAAGGGGCGGCCAAGGAACCCGTTGTAGGAGGACTGTTGGTCGACAACAAGGAAATCTATTAACCTAGTCAGTCTCTGCTCCGGGTCCTTCGATCGATACAAGTTGGACGCTCAACCTAATAGTACCTAGGGGGATGGTTACAGCTTCTTCGAACCCCACTATCCTAGCATTGCTAGGTTCTATATACGACTCAAAATCACCTAAGGCATCTAAGGTGGATTTGAAGAGAATGTTGGTGAAAGCGCTGGTGTCCACAAGTAGCCTGTGGACTCTGACGTTCATGATGTTGGCGGTTATTACCAACGAGTCGTTGTGGAGCGTCAGTACCCCTTCTAGGTCCGCCGAAGAGAATGTCAGCTCATCAGTGAGTTGTGCGACGGGCCTGGAACTGGAGCTGCCTTCCTGAACTTGATTCACGGCCCGGATTTCGGCCTTTCTCTATCTCTTGGAAATGGAGGATCTCCCATCTTGGAGACCTCCGGCAGCTCCGATTTCTTCTTCGAGAACCAGGAGTTCTCTAGTGGGCTCCAAGTTCTGTTGAGGTTGGGGAAGCGCCCTTCGCCTATTTTGAGGACCACATTGGCCCGGGTCCTCTTCTTCATCATCGGAGGCGCCCCTCCTCTCGAACCTGGGCCTCTTTGCCGGTGCTTTTTTCACGAACTCGGTCAGCTTTCCATCCTCGTAAAATTTCCATAGTTGCTTGAGAAGGTCTCGGCATTCGCTGGTGAAGTGGCCAATCGACTGGTGATAGGCACAGTACTTGTTGGGGTTGAGCTTCGCGTGGTCCTGGCGAATTCTCCTCGTCTCTTCCATCAAGGCTTTATCTTTTACCGCCGTAAAGACATGGTCAACGGAGACGGTGAGGACCTGGTTGAGCTTCTCCTTGAACTCGTCCCCATCACCGAAAGCTTTCAAGTTCCGGGGAGCCTTGTATGTGCCCCCTGACTTTTTCCCGTAGGGCTTTTTCTCCTCGGAGGCACCGACTTCTTTCAAGAGGGCCTCCTGCATGGCAAAGAACACCCCGGCTTTGTGCCAAAATTCGGTATAGGTGTTCGGGCATGCTAGGTGCATTTTCTTCCAGAGCTCGGTGCCCTTTCTCAGTCCCGCCATCACCGCAATGATCTTGGTGTCCTCGTTCACCGGTTCGCCTTCCAGCAGTATCTTATCGAACCTCTCCAGATACTGCTGGTCGGTCTCCCCCTCGCCTTGGTGGATGTTGGCGAGTCGATGCTTCTGGGTAAGGTAGGATCCAAACCCAGAGAAGTGGGCCAAGAACTCCCGTGTGAGTTGACCAAATGAATGGATTGACCTCGGGGCTAGTGAAGAGAACCAGCGGTGGGCTCGGTCCTCGAGGGTCAGCGGGAAGTTCCGGCATTAGGTGGCGTCGGTGACACCCACTGAGATCATAAAGTCTGCATACTTGGCCAGGTGGACCTTCGGGTCAGATTCGCCCTCGTATGCAGACATCACCGGGAATTGGACTTTCTTCTGGACCGGTGCTCTGAGGATGGCAGGTGCCAATGGAGATGCGGGGAGAGTGGTGGCGTCAGGTCCGCCAGACTTGGCTGCTACTTGTGCTTGTAGCATCTCGATGGCCTTTTTCAGCGAAGCTAGCTCGTCGTTGTGGGTTACCTCCGGCGGAGGTTGCTCGAAGGTCGTGTGCCTCGTGGACTCACGCCCTTGAGGTGCCTCACTCTGGGGTGACCCCTCTGTGATGGGTCAGAATTGGCGCCCACTGTTGGGACCCAATCTATCACCTGCGGGCCTTCTCAGTCGATCATGGGCGGACCTACGAGGCTGTAGGTCCGACTCTCCCCTTTGTGATGTAGCTGGGGCCGCTGTTCGTTCGTTCTCCCCGCACCTCGGCCCCAGTTTGCCCTGAAGGACCTCCCTCCTCAAAGATTGGTGGGTGGCTGATGCTTCGGTATAGGCCGAAGCTCGCCCAGCATGCAGAGCTGGCTCTTCCACCACCTTGGCCTTCCCCGCACATTCCCAGTGCTAGCGAGCTTGGGCGGAGCTCGCCTCCTGCTCGGTGTGGAGGTCGCTATATAGACCCCGGGTCTGAGTGCCCTGGGTCGGCCTGGTTTGCTCTCTGGCCTCAGTGGCTGGAGCTCGCTGAGGTACTAGGGCGAGCTCATCGAGCTGCCTTTGCTACAACCTCTGTAGGGTTGCAATTGTGCATTGGAGCTCGTCGGGGTTGTTGGCGAGGTCCCTCAGGGCAGGGTTCAGCTCCTCCTGAGTTACCGAAACCCGCTGAGGAGGTCGTGGAGCATTGCTCTTCTGGGGAGCTCAGCGCGAGGTTTCCCCCTCGGCTTGGTCCTGATTGCCTCCCTTTCACCTCCGGGTATTCACCGAGGTTTGTTCCTTAGGTATTTTAGGTTTTCGCTGGGAGAAGGTCACCGAGGTTCTTGGCTCCCAGCCATGGTGAACTTGCTCGGGTTTTCGTCTAGCTTTACGTGTAACAAATTATCCAAAATCTGGTTTATTCGTGTACACGTGTGCATTTGAAAACCTTTTTGGTAGAATTTATGAATCCAAAAATCTGGGTTTTCGTCCGAACAGTGGAATATGTGTGTATCTTCAAGTGTTCTTGAGCTTTGGTCAAGAACACCTTCAAATCTTCAAACAAACCCTAACTTTTCACTCTCAAATTTTTTTTGGGTTAGGCCCTCCTTCTAGCGCCAAATTGTTGATAAAATTTGCTAACGGTGTTTGTTATGTGGCTATTATAACGTGTTAATCCTATCAAACAATAATCCAAGAGTTGTGTTCTTGGATTGATAATATAGAGAGAGAAAGTAGAGAGTTTAGAGAGAGAAAGTGTTTGTGTATTATGATTGAATTGTTTGTAATAGTACAAAAGAGACCTTATTTATAGGTGTGCAAGTGTGAGGTGGCACCTTTTGAGCCTATTTGGCTTCTGGTGTTGACGAAGGTTCGTAACCCTCGCCTTGGTCCCTCACAATGCTACCTTTACAAAGCTTTGTCCTACTACATATCTATTTGCCCCCTACACACATGTTGCCTATCGCCTCTAACCTCGGCGAGCTTCAATGCCTTGTGCTTATTTCGGGGACGGTGCAATGGTGGACTCTTGCTTGGTCTCCTCGGATAGGGGCGAGCTTCCTTCTTAATGAGGAAGCTCGCCTATGCCCCTCTCTCCTGGTGCCATCAGCCATTGGCTCTGGCCCATAGGGAACTTCAGCGAGGTTCTCACCTACCTCTCCGAGCTTCCCTGTGTTGACCCCTTTGGATTAAGTTCGCCTATCAACAGTAGCAGTTTCTTGTTAGTTGGTTAAAAACTCAAGGATTAATTTTGGGTTCTCGTTCCTATATATATACACACATATGTATAGAGAATCATAACCAACACACATCATACTCTAGAGAGATCCAAAAATACTTGTAATTTGTATCATCTTCCATTGATTAGTAAGAGAGGTGTTCTCATCCGTGGACGTAGATCATTCCTGATCGAACCACGTAAATCTTGGTGTTCTTCAATTTTCTTTATTTCTTTTTATTTCGAACAATCATTGTTAACTCAACACCAAGAAATAAATTAAAATGGTCAAATGGAGCAAGCATAAAAAAGAGTTAATTATTGGGGAAGACGTCACCTTTTTGTATGAAATTGGGAGTGAATAGCCAGATTCAGGATTGCAAAATAACCAAAACTACATAGGGCAAAATAGATTATCATCCATCAAGTAGAAAGGCAAAATAGATTTTCATCCATCAAGTAGAAAGGCAAAAATAGATTACCATCCATAACAATATAGCCAAAATAGATTATCATCCATAACAATATAGCCAAAATAGATTAACGTCCAATAGTTACATACCAATATTAATCACCCAAAATACATACTCAACATATGATTGTCTAAAATTTGAATAAAACTTCCCTGCAGTATCGACTTTACACCACATAAATATCAAAAGGTTCCAACAGCCGGTACCACATTCTTTACTCAATGCTTATCAAAGTCCCCCTGAAGTAAACGATGCATGTAACATGGACGAGCATGATCAGATAAACCTCGGAACATCACCCAACGCTTCAAATAAGATGAGAGGTACTCCGAAGCATCAAGAAGTTCATCCAACCTAAGCTCCAATACGATTGTTTCCAGAATGACAAACACATCTTGTGTTGAGTAATCCTCATGTGGTTAAATGACGGTAGTTTGCACTATATTGATCAACTTGTCATTGGATTCCTTTAAAATGACAGAAAGGTCATTCAGTATTTCTTTGCTTGTATTATCAGACTGCATGTTTGATGGTCTCTTTTTGGTGTTAGATGAGGAGGGCTTCAAGGTCTCAATTGTAGGAGACTGACTTCCAGTATCCATCTCTGCTGCAACATATTCTTCCATTTGTACTTCTTTATATATTGGCTCAATATTAGCATGGTGTCCCTGTGAATCATCAGTTATCAGATCATTCACAACATCCATTACACCCTCACAAGTCTTATTAGTGACTTGGCCGCTACCAAAAACCTCAATCTAATCATAATAGAAAGACTAAGGTTTGAATCTCATCCCTATAACACTTGGTTCTTTCTACAATTGGTAAAAGTTATCGATGAAGATACACTATATATTTTCAAAAAATTAACAGATTGCATATATTAAAGAAGTATACGAACTAGTTAGGACTCACCTTCACAACTTTTGCCCAAGCATCATCGGAGACATTGAGAATCTTGGTTATCATGTCAAAACCACCACCAGAACAACCTAATGCAACCTGAATGGAGGCATGATGTCTTTTCTAGATTGTAACCTTCGAGTTTATGTGAGGGTTAAACCATATGTCAGTTCCAGGAATTTTTTCACGTATCTTCTTCTCTAGTTTTTGCAGATACCCAGGTTGGAAACCATTTTCCATCTTCCAGTGACAATCTACAACAAGTTCTTTCAGACAGTCCATCAACAATGCTTCTTCTTGTTTATTCCAAGATCTCATGGTTCCAATTGCCTTTGTTTTCCCTTTGTTGTTTACTGAACTACTACCACCTTCCTCAATACCTGATAATGTGTAGTATTTATAATAAAATAAACTATAATAATTCATGATCCAAGTCGCACATGCATATTGATACCGCTTGTTTCTTAACGCATTCAATAACTGCCAATTCATTGTATTGGCTAAAAATTATAATCGAAGTTGAAATATTCCTTGGGAACACATAATGGGCCTAAAACTAACCTAACCTCAAACAGGAACCATATCATGAATCATAATTAAGGACTCATGTGTTCATCTACATGTTTTTACCCGTCATGAAGCAATGATATTACATTCCAACCAACAGGAAACAAATTCTTTGAAATTTATTAGTCAACATGTATTCTATACAATAAACTCTTGGATTCCTCTAAACACTTTTGAGCAACAACAGTTTGTTGCATCAACATTCTCAAAATAACGGCTAATCACTACTCCAATAACCAATAAGTTGTTTTGAACAAAAAATATGAGTACAGTGTATTAAACAAATCACCATTGTTTTCACCATTATGTTGAACTAAACGACAAGTACTACTCAGGTCATAAAACACAAAAAATTGAATAAACAGACAACACATTCAAAGGCTTAAAAAATGTTATGAACATCGATTCTAACTAATTTACATATATATACATCGTACATTTCTCGCACATCACAAATTACGTATTTCCAGAAGTTTATTTCAGGGAAAGAAACTATAGATTTCATAAATGGGAAGAATCAACATAATTAGAAAAACCTATCAAATAGATGAACAACCCACAAATTTTTTTTTATAACCCTAATCTATTGCACAAGCAATCCAATAGATGAACAACATCATATTTCGAAGAGTGGAAGAAGCATTAGAAAACCCTAATCAATTGGCAAAATAGAAAATAGTAATGTATAATATATTTTACTCGCTTGCTAATCGATCAAACATAGGGGAAGAACTATTCTTGATGAAACCCTACACCACCACTGGAACGAATGAGAGTGGAAGATTGAGAGTCGGTCTTACTCATTCAACTCAACCATAAAAAAGGAAACAAATTCTGATTTGAAAAACAAGAATAAAACAAGTATTACTGTCTACCAAGTAGAGCTGTTAAAATAAACGAGCTGCTCGTGAGCTCGGTTCGACTCGGCTCGTTAAGGCTAGACTCGACTTGACTCGATGTGTTAAACGAACCGAGCCAAGCTCAAAAAAATACTCGTTTGCTTAACGAGCTCGACTCGGCTCGACTCGGAAGGCTCGCGAGCTACTAAATAGGCTCGAAAAATAGGGATTATTTTATAAATATTATATAATTTTAGGTATAAAATAATAATATTTTACATAATAATACAACTTAAATTCTCAAATCACTCATACTAATGAATTGGTGATAGAGCTTTGCATGTAAATTTCGAGCTCAAATTTATTTTAACCTAAATGAGCCGAGCTTAATTTCGAGTCGAGTCGAGCTCGATTTTGAGCTCGCTTTTCTTAACGAGTCGAGCTCGATTTTGAGTTTGCTTTTCTTAACGAGCCGAGCCGAGCTTGAGTAACTTAACGAGCCGAGCCGAGCCTGCACTACTCGGACTCGCTCGACTCGTATAACAGCTCTACTACCAAGTAAGTAAATATGGATGGAAAAAATTTATTGCACCCTACCAAATGACTCAATATGAGTTGGAAAAGATGTATTACATCTAGGGGTGACATACCGTACCATACCGTACCGTAACGCCCATACCGTATACCGTACTAGAATTCTCGGTATGCATTTTTGCATACCGATACCGTACCGATATTTTCGGTATACCGGATTTTGGTATACCGAAATTTCGGTATACCAAAAATGCATATTGCATATCGTACCGAAAATTTCGATATACCGTACCGTACCGATATTTCGATATATACCGATCTATACCGAAATACTGACTATGTCGGTATACCGGCCATACCGGTATATACCGTCATACCGGTCCATACTGAAATAATTGAAGTATAATTTTAATTAAATAAAAATAAATTTAATATTAAATTACCAAAATGGTATATACCGGTATACCGAAATATTTTCGGTATACCGAGATACCGAAAATAATCGGTATACCGGAATATTTTCGGTATACCGGTTTATACCGAAAATATTTCGGTATATACCGGTATACCAAAAATTTTAAAATTTAATACCGATACCATCGAAATTTTTGATAAATTCGGTATTTTTCAGTATGATAAGTACGGTATACCGGTATTTTCGGTATTTGCTACACCCCTAATTATATCCTACCAAGTGAGGTAATACACCTTTTATTTTAGTATGACTTTTTCGAGTAAGTCTCATGTGCACCAGTTACACGGTGCAACTCAAGTTCATTTTTAAAAAGTTACATAATTTATTACTGAAAAGTTGCACAAATTATTATTGAAAAGTTACACTATGAAAAGTACACTTTTCAATAATAACATGTGTAATTTTTCAGTAGTATGTTGTATAATTTTTAAAAGATGAACTTGAGTTGCACCATGTAACTTGTGCATACAAGACTAATCCGAATTTTTCATATTCAATATACCAAATAGCATAATATGAATTTTAAATACAAATTTTATATCACCTAGTGCAAAGGATGCGGATCCTCTGCTGGGGCAAAAAAACCAGCAAATGATACTGGAGAATAAAACGCTGACGTATGATTAACTATTTCTCCTTTTTAGCTCATTATCACGATTGCAAAAAAAATTATGATTTGGTCAAAATTTAAAATATATATATATTAATAATACGTCAGCGTTTTACTCCCCAACACTATTTACTGGTTTTATTACACAGCTGAGGATTCATTCTCCTACTGCAACTTTCTATTCATTTCTTTGTTCTATTTATGAATTTATTCAATTCAATCATAATTTGTTAACCACGGATGGAGTGCTAATTTGTTTGTATTTTAAGGGTTCCAGTTTTTCTAATAAAAATTTCTTTACCAATTAAAAAAAAGCCCCAAAATCACACTGGTTATGGTTTGTCTAATAACCCTAATTACTAACACACGACGCGACTGCCATCATCGTCTTTGCCGAAGAGCATCAATCACGCTTTTAGTCTTCACCTTCTCTGTTTCATTTCTCTCAATTCATCATCTTCACTTCTCAATTCGGGTTATCCCCTCCGTTAAAGGATCTGCAAAATTGAATTGGGGATCTGCAAAATCATCTCAATAAAACATAGGATGTGGGTGGACTTGTTGAAGATTTGTTCAGGGTTGGGGGGTGAGTGTGGATAACCAGATTCTTTTCAGCTTATGTTTTGATCGTCTCTAGATATTTGTCTACTCGTATTTCTTGTTCATTGCAGAAACTTGGGTCAATTTGATGATAGATTCAAAATCTTGTAGCCATATAATAATTTATTAATTTGCGATTTAGCCTTCCGCTGCTAGAAATGGAGCAAGCATAAAGTGGGCTACAATGTCTGAAGAGGGTGGACATATGTTGTTGGTGTATGAAGATCCCTCAGATCACAGGTCCATCTCACTGGACGATACAAGCAGCGCCGAGGAATCACCTGATGAGACCAGACTATCTTTGGAAATTACAAATGATGCTATCCCTTATATTGGTCAGCGATTCTCAACTCATGATGCTGCATATGAGTTCTATAGTGAATTTGCAAAACGTTGTGGGTTTTCTATCAGGCGTCATCGAACAGAGGGTAAAGATGGTGTTGGCAAAGGTCTAACTCGGCGTTACTTTGTGTGCCATCGAGCAGGCAATACTCCTGTGAAAACTTCAAATGACAACAAGCCACAGAGAAATAGAAAATCATCTCGTTGTGGGTGTCAGGCATATATGCGTATAAGCAAGTCAACTGAGCTGGGAGTGCCTGAATGGCGAGTTACAGGCTTTGCAAACCACCATAATCATGAACTTCTTGAGCCAAATCAAGTGCGTTTTCTTCCTGCTTATCGCACCATATCCGACTCTGATAAAAACCGGATTCTAATGTTCGCCAAGACTGGAATTTCGGTGCAGCAGATGATGAGGCTGCTTGAACTTGAAAAGTGTGTTGAGCCTGGATACTTGCCCTTCACTGAGAAAGATGTTAGGAACCTGCTTCAGTCTTTCAGAAAAGTTGATCCCGAGGATGAGAGTATTGATTTGCTTAAAATGTGCAGGAATATTAAGGATAAAGATCCCAATTTTAAGTTTGAGTTTACTCTTGATTCCAATGGAAGGTTGGAGAATATTGCTTGGTCATATGCCTCCTCTATCGAGTCATATGAAATTTTTGGTGATGCTGTAGTGTTTGATACAACACATCGATTGACTGCTTTTGACATGCCACTAGGAATATGGGTAGGAATGAACAATTATGGCATGCCCTGCTTCTTTGGCTGTGTGCTTCTTCGCGAGGAAAACTTGAGATCCTTCTCCTGGGCTTTGAAGGTAAAAAAGTTAAAACCAGTACTTGCTTCAGGAATTAGTTTGTGATCATTTCTGTTAATGAAATTGTCTGTTTGCATTGGCTTAATTTTTGGTTGAAATATTAGTATTCTTAGAACTCCTGGCAGAATATTTTCTGCAATGTCCGACTTCTGTACTGATGATAACTAGAGCTTTTTGAGTCAAAGTCAACAAAATAAAAATGATACCTCCTCTTGGATCCTAACCTTTATACCCAACTAACAACTAAAGCCCCTCCTCCTACATGTAAAAGAAGAGGAGGATGAGAAATGTGTTATGTGCTTGTGTATCTATGTGTGTGTATATATATTTATGGAGATGGAGTGGGAGCTTTTAAGTTGACTAAAGTAAGAAATATCAACATATCTGCTATATATTTCTCATTTCATTGACATGTTCTAGTGTTATACTCAACTCATCTGTGCTAACTTTGAAGTTTTCCTCTTTTGTGAATGCACAGGCTTTCTCAGGATTCATGAATGGAAAAGCTCCACAAACAATATTGACCGACCAAAATATGTGTCTCAAAGAAGCAATCGGAATGGAGATGCCAACCTCAAAACATGCACTTTGTATATGGCTTATTGTGGCAAAATTCCCATCATGGTTCAATGCTGTTTTAGGAGAACGGTATACTGATTGGAAGGTTGAGTTCTATCGACTCTATAACCTGGAGACAATTGACGATTTTGAATTGGGTTGGAGAGATATGGTGAATTCTTTTGGATTGCACACAAACAGGCATATTGCTAGCTTGTATGCCTTACGAACTCTTTGGGCACTGCCGTACTTGAGAAGCCACTTTTTTGCAGGAATGACAACTCCTGGCCAGTCAAAATCAATAAACGCTTTCATTCAACGGTTTTTGAGTGCTCAAACCCGGCTTGCACATTTTGTGGAACAAGTAAGCTTTCTAGCTTCGTTTTAGTTAGCATAGTGTGTGTTCTTTTCTCTTTTCTTCTCAGTTCCGTAATCATATGGCCATAGAAACAAATCTTAAGGCGCAGGTAATATACTTTTTTGGGAAGGGTGCAGGTAACCAGTTATTCTTGATGTCAAACTTCCATAGAACTTTTCCATGTTTGTAAATAGGGAAAATAGTTTATTTTTTTATAAAAACTTGGGTGAGACTGCCTCATCGATGTCTATTCGTGAGACCATTTCACTAATGCAAGAGGTTACTGTTTGTATATTGTAAAAGCTTTGAAATTTGTTTTTATTTATCACAAACAAAAAAACAGGAAAGGAAAAGGTGTGTAAAAATCATTTATCATTTCCATGGGCGTTGTGTCAATCCTTCCTCCACCTGTAAACTAATCTTTTCCCCCTGTTCTATTTTGTTTGCTGCTTTAATTTTTTAAGATCTGATTTGTTTGAGGAAATGGTGCTCCGTCACACAGACCTACTCTGGTTTTTATGGTCTAGTAAGCTACTCTTATTCGGGTTTCAGTTCTGCCGACTTCCACGATTAGAAATAGTCCTATAACTTTTAGTTCTTCAACATTTTAGTCCAATAACCAGTTGTAGAGGCTGAAACAGCCGTTAATGCTATAGAGTCTAATTTGTCCACGTGACATAGTTTAAGTGGGTCAACAGGATGTTCCACCTCTTATATGACAAGGCTGAAAATAGGTATAACTTGTAGGACACAAAAAAAAAAGATTCCCTTGCATATATGAAAGGATTCTGTATTTTTATCTCAACAAGGTCGGAAAAACATCTCAAAAAGAAGTTTTTGTGAACGTTAGAAAAATCTGTAACTCATGAGTGACATGGAATATCTATGAACCTCAGGTAGCTGTAGCAGTGGATTTCAAAGATCAAGCGGGAGAACAGCAGACAATGCAACAAAACATCCAAAACATCAGCCTAAAAACAGGAGCACCCATGGAATCTCATGCTGCCTCAGTTCTTACACCGTATGCCTTTTCGAAGCTCCAAGAACAGCTGGTTATGGCTGCCCATTATGCTTCTTATCAGATGGAAGATGGTTTCCTCGTCAGACATCACACCAAGGTTGAAGGCGGTCGAAAAGTGTATTGGGTCCCACGGGAAGGCATCATTAGTTGCAGCTGCCACCAATTTGACTTCTCTGGAATCCTTTGCAGGCATGCTCTTCGAGTTCTCTCCACCGGAAACTGTTTCCAAATCCCCGAAAGGTATCTGCCCGTCCGGTGGCGCCGCCTACCGCCCAACAGGCATCTTCAACTTCCTAGGAATGATTGTACGGAGAGGATTCAGCTATTGCAGAGCATGGTATCGAGTCTGATTACAGAGTCGTCCAAATCTAAAGAACGGTTAGATTTGGCGACCGAACAAATCTCGGTTCTTCTTTCTCAAATTAGGGAACAACCGGTTGGATTGAGAGAAGTATCTTCCACACACAGGTCACTTGCCTGAAATATGAGAGTCAGTTTGTTTTGGAGAGGAAAGGGTCATAGCATCGGGACTTCTGTAGAGTACAATGAGAAAGTAGAGTAGCTTTGGTGTGTTATCATATTATGAATTCTTTGTAATTAGTTCTGATGGAAATCATACACACCTTTTGGAATGTGTTGTGATTAGCAATAGCAAGACAGAAATAGGTCAGTGCAAATTAGCAAGCTTATATATATCAGAATTGGAAGGGCAAGACTACAAAATCATCAGATCATATGATGTGCTAATTCATTGGTGGCAAAGAAAATTTAATAACTGAACTGAAAATTATACTCTGTCCATTGCCAGAAAGTAAATTGCCAACTCTAGTTGATTTGGGCTGGGCTTGACTTAAAATATAAAGGCACAAAAAAATTGGATTGGCCACGGTTATATGCACCCACATTTGGTTCCAGTACACGCACCTCACAAATTTTTTTTAATAATTTAATTTAATTCAATTCTTTTTTTTTTTTTTTTTTTTGCACACACCTTCTCTATCTTTCCTCTTTTTCTCCTCATGTTCTTATTACTTTCTTTTCTTTTCTTTTCTTACCTTCACTACATAGCCCACATATTATCCCATTAAAACCGCGTAACTTTTCACATCACTTATTCTCCATTAAATTTTATCTTAAACTTCAACAATCGCTCATCCACTGCAATAGCGTCGTTTTTTTCATTTGCGAGTCACTCCTATTTGAAAAAACGAAAAATAAAAGGTTAGAATAACGGTGAATTTTTTTTCCTTCCTCAATCTTCATTCATCTTCTTCATCTTCTCTCTCAACCTGTATTTCTATATTCAAGTACATATTTTTTTTTCCGGTTCTGGTTATCCGAAATAAAGTACTCCCTCTGTCCCGTAGGAATTTGCACCCTACGGGACGGTACATTTTGTAAGAAAAAATAATTTTATATATAAAGTAGTGGTATATGGGTAAATATATGGAAAGGTTTGTGAGTGTGCACGTAAATCAATGTTTCCTTTTTTAGTAGTGTGCAAATTTGTGTGGGACGTCCAAATAAGAAAAGTGTGCAAATTCCTGCGGGACAGAGGGAGTACAATTTTTTAACTTTTTTAACGAAATTTTTGTTCGTTTAATTTTTCGAATTACACCTTCTTTTATATTTATTTTTTCAAAAAAAATTCAAAATATAATCGAGAAAAATATGTTTGGATTGTTTGAAAAAATATATTAATTAATTAATTTATTATTTATTTTGTGCTTTTCATTTAACAATTTTTTTGGAAATTTTTCAAAATTCAAACAAAAACTACTTGATTTTTGCTTATTATTTTTCATTTATACGGATTTTTTTTCGTTTTTAAAAAATAATCATTATTTAATATATTGATATTTTACAAGAAAAAATATAGTTATGCTTTTAAAGTTGTTCCGATGATTAAGGTGGGTGTGCAAATTTAGGGAGAAAAAGTCAAAAAAATATTTATCATATTTTATACTATATTTTTTAATTAATAAAATTATGAAGTGTGTACTTTTAACAAATGTGGGTGCATATAACCTGGGCAAATTGGATTAAAATGGTCTAGCCCAGGTGGCCCGTTAAGCCAGATGGACTTGGCCTGATGGAATTGTATAAAGGCCAGGTTATATACACCCGTATTTGTTAGTAGTACACACACCATTTAATTTTATTAATTTAAACTATATACAAAATATCACAAATACCCTCATCACTTTTTCTTTTAAATTTACGGTACACCCACCTTTTAATTCTCTAAAAAAA
>JAPKLY010000280.1:523619-596399 GCA_026898435.1 Prunella vulgaris | reverse complement strand
CACACGAATACGAAATTAAGTTGACATTTGCATTAGCAGTAGAGAACAACAAAAGACCCCCAGATCTACCCCTGGGGTCCACACCAACACAGTAACTAAAATTTAAAATAGTCCTCCAGGAGGCACCCATACTAACACTGATTTTTGTTTCCATAACAAACAAAATAGAAGGTTTGTTTTCGGCAACCAGTCTTTGGAGCGCTCGGAATGCACGGCTGTTGCCTAGGCCTCGTGCATTCCATACTAAGATATTCATGGTTGCTGGCGCCTTTTCAGAGTTGTCTTCCTTCTTCTCAATCTCCTCCCCAGAGTCTTCGCTTTTCGCCTTCTTTCAGCCTCCCTTAGCAGTTTCTTTGGTACCCTTGTTGCTTGGATCCCCTGTTTCTTTCCTCCTTATGTAGCCTTAGTGTTGCTTGCTTGGTTTGGTTTAGTGCCTCTGCTCCGTTTCCTGGCCCCACATTGAAAACCTGTGCTGGAATCTCTCGATCCCCCTACATCAATATAGGTACTGGCATGTTCATTGGGGGGAAGGTCCCCATAGTCATTCCTCCTCCATATATAAATGGCGTGCATTAAACCATAAGCATTCGGGGGTGTGTATGCTCCAGCTGTGATCGCAAGATTCCCATGCGCTGCAACAGCTTTCCCTTTATCCTTCGACTGAACCGCCAAACTCGTCATGTAGTCAGATTGAGTTTAAACATTCTCCTCTTGTGTATTCCATTGATTTTTTTTTTTTTTTGCTGGGAGAGTCATGAGTTCAGAGAAAGTATCTACCTTTGATGTCCCTTGTTTCGTATTAATACCAACGTAGCAGGCTGCCTACCTCCTTCTCTAGTTGCTCCCATTGTTGCAGCGTTAGTTGGTCGTTTCTGCGTCCACTGAGTACCTACTTCCATAGCCTTTAAAGCTTCATCTAGTTCTAATTTGCTCAAACCCCGCAGCCAAGTGGGGAATTCCTTAATCAGAGTTAAACCCAGTTCCATTGCTTCAAAGTAGAGAGGGCAATCCTTCTCTGTATGCTCTAGCCTACCACATACATAGCAATAGGTTGAGAGCTTTTCATACCTAAAGAAGACCCTCTGTTTTTCATCATTCACCACCATAGTTGTCCATCTGTTGAGGGGGCGGGTTATGTGCAGCTTCCCCAGTCAACTTCTTGCACTTGTCCAAGCGCTTCAGCTATTTTTCCCCCCACCGTTTTGGACATAGAGCAGAACTGTAGTCCATGGAGCACCCAGAACGGCACTTTGTTGAGCTTCAAGTCCATGATTCGATCCGTGCATATTAGTTTTTCCAGCACCATAAGCGTCCCACTGAAGTTCCACGGTTACCTTGGCCATTTCAGTTGCACTGTCGAATTCAAAGATAAAAATACCTTCAAAGCCTGGTCCATCCTCCACACTTTCTTAAGACCCAGACCCAGCTCCTGGGCACCAATGGTCTTTTTTGTTACAAATTTCCCAACGAGTGCGTGCTTGTCCTTCACCAGATCTTCCTCATTGATGTTAATCTCAGCGCTCTCCACTTTGGAGAGTGAGAGTTTGCCCCACATTTCACTCAGGTTAGCCTCCATTTGTAGAGAGTTTTGGAAAAGTATGTTAAGCACTCTGTAATTGATAAGCTCTGTTGTTGTGGAATGTTCATTGTCCAGCCCCAAATCGCGGGTAGAAATAGCCATAACCGGCCTTGGGGAAGCGAAAACGACTCTTCCTAGCTATCCTACTCACATGGAAAGGGGTGCATGAAGATGGAAGGTCTCACACCTCACTGGTGGAGCAGATCCGGCCGATCTCCGAAATGTGTATCAAATCTCCGGTGTGATGATAGCTGGCAAACTATCCAAGAGAGAGATTGCAATGTATCCTATGGAATATTAACAAAATATTGATTGGTAACGTTAATTTTGGTAATGACAAAATACAATAGAATGAGAGAAAGAGAGGAGTGGAGAGAAATAAAAAAAGTGTAGGGAAATGAGTGGGTGTGTCGTGCTTGAAGAGAGAGTAAAGGTGAAAAAATATGGGTTTTAAGGAGGGACAAAAATGATATTAAAGGATGTTTGTACTCATTATTTAATGTGTGTACTCATCATGTGTGTGTACTACTAATAAATGTGGGTGCATATAACCTGAGCCTTGTATAAATTAAAGATTTAAGTGTTACATACTTGTAATGTTTTACAAAGCGGCTGAGGCATACAAACAGAGGCTAGCCTTAGTTCGAAACAAACAAAAAATGCCTCAAAGGCGTACCCCTTTGTTGTTGAACCTCGATTACCGAGATAGTTTGAGACAGTCTGAGGCTTGTCGAGGCGGCAGCCTCATTTGCGATGTCTAAAATTGAATAAGCTTTCATATTTTTACACAAAATTGAATGGGCTTTCATTTATTTTTAACATAAAATTGATTTGGCTTTCAATTCTAAGAAGTCCTAGAAGAACATCTTACCTCTATTCTTGTGGGCACGTTCTCACTTCTCATTGAAGCGGCAAGGTTTCTCTTTCCCCTGAAGCGATACGATTCTTCTCCTACTAAGGCCACTGTGGCACGGTCTTTTCCTCCCTGAGCAACGCTGTGCAGTTCTCCCCAAAGGCAGCACACTTCTCCAACATATATATATATATATATATATATATATATATATAGGTTTTTACTTTTTAGTAAGTTTAATTTATTAAGTTTAAATGTTTAATGTAATAATGGCGCTATGACATTTTAATTTATATACTTAAGTTTAATACTGGTAGTTCTCCAAAAGCCAGTTTAATATATACTAATGGGCACAAATTAATTTAACATTTAACAATTTTAAGTAGGTTTAATTAATTCATTTAATAGTTTTTAGTAATTTTTAGTTTAGTTTAATTAATTCCAATTATCTAGATGAGTGGGTCACATCAAAATGACCCGATATGGGATCATGTAATTGAAATTGAAGTGTTGCAAGAAGGCAAAAAGAGAAAATTAAAGAAAAAGACTAAAAGCATTTTCTGTGCAAATATTGTGGAAATTATATCAAAGATGGGGTAAATAGAGTCAATGATCACCTTGTATGCAATCACAATAATATAGCTCTATGTAATAAAGTGAGTGATGAAGTCAGGAAGTTTATGATACAACATTTAAATTATTTGTGGAAACAAAACATTCAAGACAATGAGAGCTTGATGAGACAATCGATGGATGAGCTTATGTTGATCATGGTAGTAGTACTAAAGGCACTGATGACCTTTCATTTGAAGGCAGAGGTACTTCCATCACTTGTGATAGGGCCATCAGAGGGCTTTTGGATCGATATATGATCAATGATGGAGAAAATTTGGAAGATAAAGAAATTCTTCCTGCAAATCCTAAGGAAACCAAGAGTCGAGTTTGTTTAGATATTGAGCGATTCTTTTTTTAGAATGAGATTTCATTCAATTGTGTTAGAAGCTCGTCATTCATTAGTATGGTGTGCTCAATCGGGAGTTATAGTCGAGGGTGAAGCCTCCATCAATGCATGGGTTGAGTACATGGACCCTACAGCAAGAAGTGAAGACAACATCTATTGTAGATGAGATCAAGGTAACTTGAAAGCATACTGGAGTTTTATTGTCATTAGATGGTTGATCAGACATGAGAAACAGAAGTCTGGTCATCTTTCTTACTAGCAATCAACATGGGATGGTGTTTTAAAGACCGTTCATGCAAATAATATTATGAAATATGCTAATAAATTATTTGAGTTGTATGACGAGGTTGTGGAAAAAATTGATGAGGAACGTGTTGTGCAAGGGATAGCATATAATACAGCTGCATACAAAATGCACTTGAGCGCAAGTTAGTATAGAAGAGGACTGGTTTATATTGGACTTCATGTGCAGCTCATTGCATAGATCTAATGCTTGAGAAGATTGGTGAATTGCCACAGCACAAGAAGGCTTTGCTTAAAGCAAAGAAAATTGCCAAGTTCATCTACAACCATCAGTCCGTCTTGAGCTTAACAAATAAATTTGCTAAGAAAGATCTTCTCTGACCTGTTGTCACTCAATTCGCTACTGTCTATCTCACATTAGAGAGCATGTATGACTTAAGGCAATCATTACAGCAGATGTTTATTTCAAAAGAATGGGTAGGATGTGCATAGGAGAAAAAAGAGGAAGACAAAGCTGTGAAAAAAATTATCATAAGTGATTCATTTTAGGCCAGTGTCTTTTATTGTATTAAGACCACAAACTCTCTTGTGGATGTATTGAGAATGGTAGATGGTGAACAGACTCCAGCGATGGGATTTATCTATGGTGCTATAGTTGAAGTCAAAGAAAAAATAGTTAAGAATTTGAATGGCGACTTAGCTGCATACAAGGAGATTTAAAGCATTGTTGATGAGAAGCGGGAGAAGCAGTTGCATCGTGACTTACATGCAACTGCATACTATTTGAATTCACGATACAAGTGGAGTGGGAATGTTTCAGAGCATGCAGTGATAAAAAGGGGCTTGATTAGTTGTATGGAGAGAATGATCAAGGATGATGACATATATCTGAAGATTGATGTTGCTCTTGGTGAGTACAATAACAAGCGAGAGTTATTTTGCACTAGGATAGCTTTGGCTACATACAAAATATGCTGACCTGGTGAGTATTTATTTTATAATTAAGCATTAATTATTTTATTTTAATTCTAATGATTTTATGATTTATTTTCTGTTTTAATGTGGTTGATTGGTGGGAACATTTTGGAGATGAAGTACCCGAACTCAAATCATAGACAATGAGAATTCTAGGTCTTACTTGCTCAACATAGGCATGTGAACGTAGTTGGAGTATATTCAATCAAGTACATACAAAGAAGAAACATCGTCTAACCACAATTAAGCTCAACGAGTTGGTTTACATCATGTATAACAAAAAATTGAAGAACAAGCACTTAAAGAAACAATCAAGAAAGGTGGAAAAAGATCATTTGATTGTTGATGACATACCTTCTGATGATAAGTTGGTACTTGGTAGTTGTCACGCTCTGAATTTTCGTAAATAAAATTTGTAATTTAAGAATTCATTTAGTTAGATATTAATGAATTAAATGAAAATATTTTAATTTTAATAATAAATTTTAGGACTTGAAAAAAAATTTACTTAGCTATAAATTTATAGCAGAAACTTCTAAATATAAATTTCAAACTGATTAAATTCAATAAAATGTCAAACATAGTTAAAAACTTGGCTGCAAGAATTTGAATAAATATTAAAAGCTAACATTAATGTCAACTACAAAATAAACTTAAAAGAATTTAAATAGCTCTTTTAATATTCTTCGCTATACATCCCTCGTCGTGCCATGTATGCTCTCAATCTAACAAGGAAGAAATAGAAGGGTGAGCAAAACTACAACTCAATGGGGACATGCTTGTCAAATCTAAATGCAATAAGCAATTTAATTAATCAGTCACATTAAAATGCAATTTATAATCATCACTTCGTTTATAAAGGTCAAAAGACCTAACATCACCTCGTTTATAAAGGTCAGAAGATATATCATCACCTCATTTATAAATGTCAGAAGTGCTAACATTACCTCGTTTATAAAGGCCAGAAGACTTATTCTCGTATATATTTCACATGAAAGTTAACAAAATTACAGATCAAATTTAATAGTGACAAATTTAGAAGATATAAATGATCTCTACCTCGAAGTTGAGCAGATAAATTTGATGCAGAATAGAACTTTAATCATCAATCTACATGATGTCTTCAAGTCACAATATACAATTTGAAAATTGGGTGTATGATGAATCATATTTTGGTCATTAATAGAAAAGGAAACACTGTTTGATTCTCCAAAGATAATACTTTAGGATGTTGGCTTGTATATTTGTTTTTAGTGGGTTTAGGTTTGGGGTAACACCTTTATATGAGGTGAAAGGTAAGAAAAATAATAGGATGTGAAAGTGTGAGTGCGTGAGTGATCATTCGTTTTGCAGAATGTTGTCAAGAATGTTGGAACCCTTCGACAACATTTACACATCAGAAAACTTAAATAGAAACTGCAAACGGAATTCAAAACTTTGCATACACTATAAATAGTGTATGAGTGCCGCAGGGCAAAATTTCACTAATAAGATTAGTGATTAAAATAAACAATCAGATCTGATACATGAGATCTACACGAGCGAACATACGCCTTAAATACAATCTATGGAGTTGTATGTCTAACCTGTCTCTAGGATATTCAAAACTCTATAGAAGATTGTGTATTGCAAAGCGTGAAAGCTATTAAACAATACTGTTGTGAAGCACGCAAGCTATCAAACAACGTGAAGAAAAGAAACCCTAGACCTTGGCCAGTATGCTTTATTGTATTAAGACCACAAACTCTCTTGTGGATGTATTGAGAATGGTAGATGGTGAACAGATTCCAGCGATGGGATTTATCTATGGTGCTATAGTTGAAGCCAAAGAAAAAATAGTTAAGAATTTGAATGGCGACTTAGCTGCATACAAGGAGATTTAGAGCATTATTGATGAGAAGCGGGAGAAGCAGTTGCACCGTGACTTACATGCAATTGCATACTATTTGAATTCGCGATACAAGTGGAGTGAGAATGTTTCAGAGCATGCCGTGATAAAAAGGGGCTTGATTAGCTGTATGGAGGGAATGATCAAGGATGATGACATATATCTGAAGATTGATGTTGCTCTAGGCGAGTACAATAACAAAAGAGGGTTATTTTGCACAAGGATAGCTTTGGCTGCATACAAAATATGCTGACCTGGTGAGTATTTATTTTATAGTTAAGCATTAATTATTTTATTTTAATTCTAATGATTGTATAATTATTTTCTATTTTAATGTGGTTGATTGGTGGTAACATTTTGGAGATGGAGTACCCTAACTCAAAATCATAGATAGTGAGAATTCTAGGTCATACTTACTCAACATAGGCATGTGAACGTAATTGGAGTGTATTCAATCAAGTACATACAAACAAGATAAATCGTCTAACCACAATTAAGCTCAACGAGTTGGTGTACATCATGTACAACAAAAAATTAAAGAATAAGCACTTAAAGAAACAATCAGGAAACATTTGTGGTCTACAGTTGTAACCTCCGTGGTAAAAAACCTAGTAAATTGTTTTCAAAACTTTAGGTACTAAGAAGGTTCTAGTATCCTTGATTTTGAAAGTTTGAAAATTATTTTTGAAGGTCTATTCAAACCCTCCCCCCCTAGACCTTCACCACTTAAGGGACCAACAGTTCATTTTTATATAATATTAAGATTAAGATATATATTTATGTATAAATTTAAAAACTTATAATTAAATTGTTGTGGCATAAATATACAGAATATGGGCTTAGCCCAACGCCCTAAGGTCCCATTAAGACTCTGATTCGAGGGGACCAAGATAAAGATAAACCATTTGACAAGACTCAGGACGCACCAGGTGTCAGGATAACAGAAATCTCAGGAGATCCCGAATGGGAGGACTATACTCTTGAGGGAGGCTCAGAGCGTCTAAGGATCCAGGTTACATAGCAACAGATTCAAGTCATCCGAGAGGCGTCAGGGCGATCCTGAGGAAGACTCGGGATGTTGAACGATGTTGTCAGAAAACGTGAAGATAAGTATAAACTATTATGGACATTAGGAGTCTGACTAAAGTAGACCAATTGTACAAAGAAGAAGAGATGGAGAACATGCATCGATCCCAAATCTCTATTAAGATTAAAATTACCATAATTGTTCAACCAGCTATCGTCGTTGTTATGGAAAGAAACAAGCATGGAAAGTTTTCATAATACTCACAATCTTGGGCCATAACCTAACGTGGACAACAAGAAATACGAAGCATGTAACACGCGTCCGCATAAAAGCTCTTAGAAATTAGTATAAATAGATCCTAAATCCATGTAATTAAGGATCATAATTTCTTATTCTCTTGTAAACACAATATTATTTTTGTTCAACATTGAATACAAGATCTCCACATTAAAGTCCTAGCCCTAACACAAGAGGCTAGACAAATCTTCGTGTTATTTATAATATTAAGTTCCTATGATAAACTCTAGAAATCTTAGGAACAAACATAAATATATGTAGTTCTTTTTTTTCACCCAAAACTTAAAAGATATTCAATAATTTAATATAATTATGTAATAAAATATTAATTCAAATTTTATGACAAAAATTTATGTACTCCCTCCGTCCCTAACCAATTTGCACACTTTCTATTTTGGGTTGTCCCAAACCAATTTGCACACTACTTAAAAGGAAAACATCGATTTGCTTGCACACTCACAAAACTTTCCACACATTTACCCATATACCACTATTTTATTTAAAAAATACATTTTTCTTAAACTGTGTGCCATCCCAGGGGTGCAAATACCCCTGGGACGGAGGGAGTATAATATTATACCATAGAACTATCCATATTGAGACATTTGCTGGTTTGTACCGGGCGGGTCGGATTTGGATATATTTTTTTTTAAAATTCGCGCAAGCTGCAAATTCCATGTTTTTACTCCCAATTTATGTTACTATATATAAAACTGCGTGTTACTATTAGACAAAATGTGTGTTGCTATCAAACTAAATGTTATTTTTTACATTATATAAGGAGTAAAATGTATGTTACGATAATAATAAACATTGATTTTTCACAAATATTTATTTTTCTTTTTAAAAATAATTATTTTCCATATAATAACATATATAACATATTAAAAAGTGTGTTCACTACATGAATCAATATAGCTATACTTTTAAAGGGATGATGAATAAATTAAGAAACTCATATTTATTCCTATAAAAGTACATTTTGTCCTTACGGTAACATATATTTACCCATATTATAACACAAACTAGGAGCAAATGTATATTACTATTAGAGCAAATGTGTAGTATTGTAAGATCAAATTTATGTTACTGCATGTACAAATATTTATTTGTCCTTTGAAAAATATATATTGTACTATAACATATATATAGTATTAAAAGCGCAAATTCTAGTATGCACCCCTGTGCATACTATGCACCTTGATTTTACTTTACTTTTGAATTTAATTTGATATTTCTAGAAACACACAGTACACGCCGCACTGTGTGATTTTTGGTATAATTAAATTGTTCTTCAGGTATTAATAATTGTTCTTGGGGTATTAATAATTTGTTCTTCGGGTATTACAAATATGTTCTTGGGGTATTAGTTAAACTTGTTCTTTGGGTATGCTAAGAGATTTTATCAAAGTAAAGTGGGGGATTCATCGTGCTGCTCCATTGAAGCACGACACCTACTTCAATATTCAATACTCTCTACTTATCTCACATATATGTATACATTATAGGGAGCTATTGTTACGTTTGAGTCTGAACGGTCTGTTGATGAGCTCTTAGAAAATGGCAATAAGATTGAATTTGCTGGAACTCAGGTATGTAGATTGCTCCAAATCCTTGAACAAGCTGTTACTTATGGACTTAATGTACGTGTTAATTAAGCTAATATTTTCACAATTTCTTGAGTATCATTTGGGTTAAAGTAAGTCCAACTGCAATGTATGGGAAAATTACTTTCTTCTTATGATAGATGTACTTTCACTTTAGGTGTATATGCAGGCACCTAGCTATCAATTATTGTTTTGTTCTTTTCTGAAAAGAATTCTACATAAAGATGTATTCTTACCTACAATATCAAGACAATTGTCATAACGAATGCACCCATT
Organism: Prunella vulgaris; assembly: GCA_026898435.1. Taxonomy (NCBI): domain Eukaryota; kingdom Viridiplantae; phylum Streptophyta; class Magnoliopsida; order Lamiales; family Lamiaceae; genus Prunella; species Prunella vulgaris. The sequence continues at coordinate 586,693 of JAPKLY010000280.1, read as the reverse complement.
TTCCACGAATTCACATAGGCTGCGAAGCTCTAATCTTGATAGATAATAAATACCCGAAGAATTCTTTAATAATACCCGAATAATAGATAATAAATATCCAAAAAATTCTTTAGTAATACCCGAAGAATAAATAATAAATACCCAAATAATTCTTTAGTAATACCCGAACAATAGATAATAAATACCCGAAGAATTATATAGTAATACCCAAACAATATATAATAAATACCCGAAAAATAGATAATAAATACCCAAAGAATTCTTTAGTAATACCCGAACAATAGATAATAAATACCCGAAGAATTCTATAGTAATACCCAAACAATATATAATAAATACCCAAAAAATTCTTTAGTAATACCCGAAGAATAGATAATAAATACCCAAAGAATTCTTTAGTAATACCCGAAGAATAGATAATAAATACCCAAAGAATTATTTAGTAATACCCGAACAATAAATAATAAATACCCGAAGAATTCTATAGTAATACCCAAACAATAGATAATAAATACCCGAAGAATTCTTTAGTAATACCCGAACAATAGATAATAAATACCCAAAGAATATTTTAGCAATACCCATATAATTTAAGTGCAGTTTCCCTTGGAGGGATGGATTTCCATGGCCTGTAATCATTTAACTCTTTTGGCTTCTTCAAGAGAAATGTATGCATCTATTCATGTCCTATAATACATTCAGAAACCGTTGAATTGATTTTTAATTGTTTTCAAGTATGCGATCGATGGAGTAGACTCTGTTAGGCAAAATATTATTTCAATTTAGATACATTAATTTCAAACATAGAGATAAAATTCATATGTATTTTTAATAGTTAGTATTTCATTTGTATGCTTAATATATAGCTAGTATTTTGATAATTCTGCTTGCATTTTGCTCTATTGTTTCGAATTAGTTGCAGGAGTCAGTTTTGATATTGTCTGGTGCTTCATATTTTAGGTTGGAATTTTGTGTATAATATTATCAGGTGCAGTGCAGCTTCTTATTTATCCAGAGCATAGAAATAGCTAGAGTCATGAATAACCTTTCATATATATGGTAATGTGGGATTTATTTAGGTGCAAGCTAATTAGCTGTTATATATATATATATGAATTTTAGTTGCTGAGGTTATAATTATAAAATTTATTCTGACATTGTTATGCATTTTTCACATATTTAGTAGTTGAAATTAGTATCAATTTCGCTTATAGCTAGGCAAATTGTTAAAATTATTCTGACAGTGAACAGCGGATGGCGATGGCTTCGTGCGACTTCCCCAAGAACAAATTATGATACCTCAAGAACAAATTATGATACCCCAAGAACAATTCACAATACCCAAATAACAACTCTATACAAAAATTTGGGACATTGCAAAACTTTGTTCTTTGGGTATTAAATTGTTGTTCTTGGGGTATAGCTATGTTGTTATTCGGGTATTCCATATTTCTTATTGGGGTATCAATGGCATGATGAGATTATAAAATGTTATATTGATCAAAATTCTTTGAATATACATGCGGAAAATGGTGAGGAAATCCCCACACTCCTTCAATATAAATTAAAAAATGGAATGAGAGGGATGATCTTTCAGTGCTGGAGTGGGGTGGAACACAAGAAAAATATATCTCCATTTTTCATACCTTACTCAATTGCCAATATGGGGTCAGCATTATTGGCTATACAAACTGGATTGATTAATTAACGGGACCAAATTACAACTACTTGTGCGATGGCTGCGCGTCGGGGTTCCCAGTTGCAGCGGCGCGATTTTGGTGGTGCTGTGCTTGCGATGACTTTTGATTTATTGGGCGGAAGTTGTGGCGGAAGGAAAATTTACTTGGAAATAGTCAAAATTAAAGGGTGCATACCATGCACCCCTATGCACAGCAGAAACACTCTATTAAAAGATGTATTAATACATTAACAATATATTATCAATATAAATCAACAAAATGAATAAAGTATAAATTAAGTAACACATATTTATTCTTATAAAAATACCATAGATGTAAATGGCGGCCGTCTAGGCGCTTGGCAACACTCGACCGCTACGTCTAGGCCAAATCGCCGAAAAATATCCACCAACATATTTTACACTGCCGAGACTGCCTAAGCGACCTCCGGGACCACCTTAGCCGCCTGGGCAACCTTTTTTTTAAAAAAAATTCATATTTCAAGTTAAAAGTTAAAATTAAAATTAAAAGATGGAAACTAAACTACTAAGTTACAAAAAAAAAAATTAAATGAAATACTTTTCGTACTACGTATTTTGCTATTTTTGTATTTCATTTAAAAGTTGGACAATGTTGTATTATCATAGTTTTTAACATTTTATTGAGTGTTTACATTTTGTAAGAAATATATTTGATTATTAACTATATTTTAAATTTATAATTTTTTAATGTGCATTTTTATTAATATATGTTTAGAAAAAAATTAATATTTATTAAATAAGAAAAAAAAAACCTTGACACCGTCTAGAAGGCATGGGCGCTTAGAGGCACTCAACCGCCCAACGACCGCCAAACGTCATTTGCACCCTTGGAAAATAAATATTCTACTTCTAGTTACTAGAAAAGTACAACGAATTATTTTTTTAAGGATTAATAACACAAATTTATCTTTTAAGTAACATACATATGCCTATGTAGTAACATATTTGGGAGCGAAATTTTATATTTGTATCACAATATTACTTGACTTTGCTTAAGTTAACACACTAATTTTAATAAAAATGAGCCAACAGCCTCAAGCTGTTGTTGGAAATGAATGACATATGCATGGAAACCTCAATATCCACGACCCGCTTTCCTTTAAAAAAAAATCTACAAAATATTCTACACAAGTGTTGCTCAAATTCTATTAATCTATAGCATAAGTTATAATAGTGAATTTGATTAAAATGAATATCACACAGTTAATATAAATTATATGATATAATAAAATTCAAGTGAAATAACATAATTCTTAACAAGTTGAATTCACACTGTGAATTCAAAAATCCATTTGTCAAATTTGCTGGATAGTAGCAAGATTCACCAAGTGAAAGATCGAATACAAGCATCCAAGAGTTATACCCTTTTTAAAAGATTGTTGCAAATTTAATAATGTATTATAAAATAGGGGTGATTACAAATTGGGGCTTTGCTAAGGTTCAATACACATTTAAGGACATTAATTTTCCTTACTTAAAATAGGGGCAAATGCCCAAAACCTTCGTAAATTAATGGAAGTCTGAACATAATACAATTGAATGTAACTTTTTCACTATTTGCATAATAGTTTACTATTTGAAATGACATTTACTTTTACATAACTTCATCAATTAAATTTATAAAATTCAAATATAACTTTATACCATTTCTTTTCACAAAAAACATACAAATTCAGACAAAAAAAAAATTCCTTTATACCAATTTTGACCATTTTATTTGTTGTAAAAATTCGTAAATTCTCCAATCGATTTCTTTCGACGAGACACGATAGTACTCTAGTGTATCATTATAGTATTTTTGTGTATTCTTATAGTACTTTAATATATTCTGTCTGCACTTCAGTATATTTTTTTAGTACTTTAGTGTATTTTTTGTGATGACCGGGATTGATAAAGGTGGTGAAAATAGAAGTAGATACATACAAAAAGTGTGGCAAATGAGGGTAAACTAGGAAAAACTGGACTTCCATAGAGACGTTTCCATAATATCAAAGCCTGGGAAGGTAAAATAGGACGCCTTTTCCATTCATTAGCTCAGATAATAATTTATTATTGTATGGTGCCTGAATAATATTGCTTCTTTTTTCTGGCAAGCAAAGAACTTCATTGAGTTGAATCATGAGTGGAGTAAAATAAAAAATAAAATACATAGAAAATGATAAAGGGCATGCCCGTCTCTTGTTTTTCAAGAAACTTTGGCCACTTTCCCACTCACATACACAACATTTCAATGAAAATAAATGGTCAAAATTTTCCAACTATAAGTTACACATTTACTCAATAAGCCTAACAAATCTAGAAAAACAAGTGGTATGCAGAGAGAGAGAGAGAGAAAGAGGGGTGGTAATGGAAGATATTGACTACATTTCATTGTACATTGCTCTTCAATCAAAGGGCCATATGCAATTCTTTACACTTTTAAATTTCATGAGCAATTAGGGTTCCTACCAGGGCCTCCATAGTAGAAGTAATGCCCCCAATCTTCAATATTATTACCTATTTGAAACGCTTCTGTGCTTCTTCTTCCCATACCTCTTTACAGAGCTTGCACCCCCATGTGGTGCTCCTCCGTCACCGTTCGTTATCTGATCCACCACATATTCGTCGGAATCACCTCATCTAGTTCGAATCGCCTCTATTCCACTGTCATTGCCACAGAGAGAGAGAGACTATTCAAATTAAACGAAAATATAAGGATGTGAAAGCGTCCTTCAAACAATTCAGTCACTGCAGTCCTTTATTTTTTCAGAGTGACAAGATATGTAAATTATTATAAATTTTAACCCTCATTTGTTTAAAGTTTTGCCCTCAATTATAACTTCACATAAATTGAGTCCCTATCTACGTATTGGACATTAAGCCCTCAAATGTTATTAATCCTTATAAAATTTATACTCCCTACGTTCCACTATAAGTTTCTCACTTTTTTTTTTTTAATGTCCCACAATAAATTTCTCATTCCATAAAAAGAAACAACAATACTTTATATATTCATAAACAAATACCATTTTTCACAACTTTCCATTATTTTTTCATAATTTTCCATTATTTTATACAAAAATCAACACGTGGTGCATCGTATAATAATAAATAAATACACTTTTTTAAACAAAAAAAAAAAGTAGAAACTTAGGGGGGTGTATTCGTTTAAGATTTCGTGGGATTTTAAAGGACTTTTTTCTTATAAAAAAATCTGTTGGTATTCAATCAGGATTTTAAAGGATTTAAAAATAATTCATTGGTATTCAATCAGGATTTTAAAAGACTTAAAAACAATCCACTGGTATTCAAAAATATAAGGATTTTAAAGGATTGTTGGGTTTGATGGATTTTGATGGATTCTTTAGTGTATTTTATAAATACCAACAATCCCATCAAAACCTCTAGAATTTCGGTGGACTTTTTTAATTAGTGACTTTATTTATCCCCAAATTGATTTATATATAATTATTTATTTTTAAGACCTAAAATAGTTTTAACCTTATAATTTCATCTCTACATTTATAACATCAACGATAAAATAATTACAGTGACGAAGAGTAATATAATATTATATATACATATATACTAGAATAAATAAAAATAGTTAATAATTAATCATTAAATAGTATTAAAAACGATATTGTTCATCCTAACTTATATACAAGATAAATCTTTATTTTTATATAGTATTATTATAATACTAATATTATATATTACATATGTCATTAGGTAATATTTTTATATTGATAATATTTTTTTACGGTATTTGAGTTTTGTTATATTTTACTTTGGTTGCTTTGATTATTCAATTTCGATACTTTTTTATATTGATAATATTAGCATGTGCAGCTCTACATAACTTTATTCGCAAATAATGTCATTCTGATGAATTTCCAATTGAATCGGTGGACGAACCTTCATCTTTAACATTACCAGTTAATGAAGACCGTGATTTTGAGCCTATCATTCAAACTCAAGAGTAAGAACGACATGACGCTAATGCTTTGAGGACTAGTATAGCTATGAATATGTGGAGTAATGCTATTTAAAAGGACATGATATTATGATTTTTTTTGTCTTTAACTTTTTTTTTTTTTTAATTTGAAGGTATGAAAAATTTTGAATTTTTATTGTATGTCACAAATCCATGAAATTCTGCAAAGTCTACAAAGTCCTATAGAATCCATTAAAATCCTTATTTTAAAAGTCTTACAAAATCCTACAAAATCTTAAAAGTCACCAAAATCCTACAAAATCTTTAAAATCTGCAGGATTTTTTTCAACTAAAAAAGTCTTTTAAAATCCTAATCCAATACACCCCCTTAAAAGAGAGACGAGGAAGTAATATTTCTAAAAGAACCGAGCATCGCAGTTTCACTTTTATTAGGTTTTTACGAGTACGACTACAAGGCTGGGAAAAAAACGCAAGGCAATAAAAACATCTCAGATTTGGTTGCGAAAGTGAAACACTTCTCATCAGCGTTGAGACGTTAATGTATGTGCAAGTGGTACTGCGAGCCAGCCATACAACAACAAAGAACAATGGGAGCAGGGAAAAGCCCAAAACCAATCATTTATTCAGCTTTGATTCTTTTTGTTTCTGGGTTCCCTCTAAATCACATTGTCAAGATCCTTAGCTCGGGTATGCACTCAATTTCCTTTTCCCCAATCTATTGTTTGCGATTTGATGCGAGTACCTAAGTTTGAGTGATTTCAGTTATTCAATTTGTCGTTAGATTCGCTGTTTGATCTAGGTGTGAAAATGCGACAAGCATTAATTTAGTTATGTGGTGGTGTGGGGAAGGATTTGTTTGGGAATTGAGTGGAGTGATAATAACATAACTGCATGTTTTTAGGGGTGATCTCTGCCGGCATTGCTTTTCCAGAAAATGTTGAGCCATATGCGAGCCGTGCTAAGCCTTGTTTGAATATTTTGTAGTTTGCATTCACCGCAAATGAAATCATTTATATGGAAATATAATAGTTTATCATTGTCATTGGGCTTTGATGTTGGTTGTTAATGCAATTCTAAGTAGAATGAAATTTTAAGTAAGGTGACATTTGCATATTAGTTCAAAAAAATGACTATTTACAAATTAGTTCACAATATTTGCACAGAAATATATTTTTTTTCTACACGGAACCAATTTGTAATTGATATCAATTTTGTGAACTATTTTGTAATTTTTCCTTAAGAAATGGGAAGAAATAGTTGTTCACTCTGGATCTATAGCCTTGTTGTACTAAAAGGACGATTACGATCATTGGTCTTTTACCTTTTTATGATCATTGATTATGCTATGTATCTTATTGAAGTAAAACAATAACTTTGGCAATGCAGAATTGAGATAGGAAAGAAAGTTTCCACTTTTTCCTCTCTTCTTAGCTTTACACTCATATTAATTAGGTTAGTTTAAAGCAGCTCTTCTGTGGAGGTGTGTCTAAAATCTTTGGTCCGACCATTTAGTCACATTGACTGATAGTGATGCACATACTTTGCTCGAACTACAAGCCTGTATTGATAAGCCAACTTTTCCTGTCCATGTCTATATCGTTTGCATAATTGATTGTATCATTAGAGTATTTATCATATTGATTTTGCTGCGGACTTTCCAATTAAATGTATATTCATTGAGCAATCCTCAACCCTGCAGGTTGCAATGTTTGTGTCAGCTCAGCTCATGTATTTTTATTTATATATTACTCCCTCCGTCCCACTATAAACTTCTCGTTTTTCCATTTTCGTCCATCCCACTATAAATTTTGCATTCCCTTTTCTGCAACTACTTTTTAATTCTCATTTTCATTACTTTATGCACAAAATATATTACTTTTTCTTTTTTTCTATCACATCACTTGTACTAAAATTATTATCTTCTTAACCGTGTCTCCAAAATCAATGAGTAGTATATAGAGGGATGAATGGAGTATTACATTTAAAAAAAAAAATTGAGTTGGACCGGTGGGATGGGTTGGTGGGGGAAGACACTCTTGCAATCCTCGAGTAGATTTTTTTTGCATTTTGAATTTATATGAAATTTGCATATATGAATAAGACAAAAGCATCTCATGTTACGCTGTCAAATGCTCAAACCAAATGTCATTACATCTGTTCCGTAGGATGCCACCTGTATGCATGCATTATAGAGAGAGGAAAATGGAGCGACAAATACAAGAAAAACAATCGGAGAGAGTGATTCTGCAGAAAAAGAAAGAAGACTTGGTAAGACAGAGGGACATTGCGTTTTACATTTTTATGTTATCTATTATTTGCACTTATGAAGGTTAATAGTCATTACTTGCATATTTTACCAAAAACAATTATGATGAGCTCGTCCTGAGTTTGATTTTCTGTTTTATGTAATCTTGAATACAGTTGATGGTGTTTTGGAGAAAATGTGAGCTGGATTTTTCATATCCATGTTTGACATTAAGTTTCCATTCTGGTTTTTGGTTTTTTGTTTTTTGTTTTCTGTTGTCGAGATATTATTTGTATTCTGATTGTTGATAATCCTTACTTGCATATATTGCCCAAAAGTTTTAAGTGATATGCTTGTCCAGAGTTTGATTTTGTAAAAGAAAATGTGGGAGAAGAGAAGCGCTGAGTTTCTCATATCCATGAGTGAACATTTGAGAAACGTTTGTTCAGGGACTGAATCATGCTTAGTTTTACCAAAACCTGATGCCTGACAAGAAATGAGTTCCTCCAGTTGGAAATTGATATTTTATTATTTAAAATAGAAATAATGGTTTTACTTCATTAAATTTGTTCAGAGATTGTTCACTTTAAGTGAGTTGGATACTTGGATTAGTTCTTGTGGTTGATTGATATTGGATATGTAACAGTTTCTAATCAAATCATGATGTTGACTTTCAAATTTACCACTAAAATGCATGTTTCAATTATCATAGTCAAGGGAAAGAATAGTTTAATAGTATCTGAGAGGATCTATGTCTTACTGCTTTGATGCTAAAATCAATTGGCACTTACTCATTGATTTTTGTGCTTCTTGTTCAAAATAGTATTAGCTGTAATCCCATTTTAGTATTTGTTGATTTTTAAGATTATTTTTTCTCAGTTGAACACCATATTGAATAGTACATGGATTTTTTAACTGATTTTCAATGCTATATACCTGAGTATGAGTGACTTAATAATGCATCATCTTTCCTTGGTTCTATTTCAAAGTGTTGACCACGAATTTAAGACATGGCCGTGCCTGTAGTCCAAAGTCACTTTTTTCGGAGTGAAAGAACAAAAGAAAAGTAGCCAATAATCTGCTTGTTATTGGGTCCATCTCTGCTTTCTCCAATTTGAGAAATGGATTTCCCATCTGGATTTAATTTATTTATGAAATTTTGTCTACTCATCAGTGGTTATATATCTATATTTATGTGAAATATGCATTGAGGTTTACATACATTTCCTGTGAATGGCTGATAATTATAATCTTATACAACAGACCAAACCACAGTTTGTCTCAGCTGGAATGTGTATTTGTATACGCACACACATATAGTGCAGATATAGAATCCTGGTGTTTTGTATTCTTTCTGAGATAAAACCTTGAATTTTTTTGTATTTGAATTGGGAGTTGCATATTAGTTTTCCTTTGAATAGTATATTATTCATGTTTTGTTTTTAATACAAGTTGCAGGGAGACATTTCTTCGGCTATGGCAAAGTACAATGGGAAGAATGCCTTACTTCCCCCTAAAAGTCCATGTCCTAGCAAATCCCCATCCTATGTGAGATATATTCCTAGTTCAGCAATTGGTTCAAAAACTCCTACAAAGTCAAGAGATGGGAATTCACAGCATCAACGTACTTCGTATGAAAGTTTTTTGATAGAGGACCAACCTTCTTGGCTTGACGAACTCCTTGATGAACCAGACACTCCTGTGCAGAGAGGAGGTCATCGTCGTTCATTAAGCGACTCCTTTGCTTATACTGACTTCACAAATGTTGGAAGCATGAATTACATAGCTCGAGATGATAACAAGTACTTCATGACAGTCCCCATTTCTTCATGGGGATCTCATGACTTTGCAACCTATAGGGATTCTCTGCGAAAGACTTCCCACTTGGACCTAAATCCTTGTGGTAAAACAAAGAACAAGCCACCAGCAGTAGCTTCTCTTGGTCTTCCTTCTCCTAGGGGCAATAATGTAAAACCATTCAGCACTTCTAATGATACAGATAGGAATCCTTCACTGTCGACTGTAAGGAAGCAGGATGTGGCTCTGTCTGGCCCTCAATATCCAAAAAGCTCCACTGAGAAAAAGGACTTTTCTGAAGCCAAGCCTTCAAAGACCGAAACGAAACTTGCAAAGCAGTATGTTAACTCTCTTTTATATGATAAAACTAATTTTGTCAAAATTGAAGTTAATTGATCTTTGCACCACCTGATTCTCAGTCTCTCTCCATAGTGTGTGTGTGTGTTTATTACACTTAGCTGGCTTTGGTATGAAAAAATTGTCTTAATGATTATGCAGTTAAATTTTTCTGATAACTTATACGCTCAGTCTGTTGGCATCATTTCAATTGATAACCTGAAATTATTTGGCACATTTTGCGTTTCTCTTGAAGAGGTTTTGCATGACTCTGAGCATTTTAGATGTAATTATGATCATCTCCTGATTGAGATGTTAGGTATTGGTATGGCAATGAATAATGCTGATTGAGGCCAGAAGGTATTATTTTCATCTTTCTAACTCTATGACAATCTTATGTTTGAATCACATAAAAATTCACGACCTTTTTGGTGTTTATCTATTACAACATGTCTTTTTAAATTTGTAAATTAATTATTTGTTGTAATTTAATGCACCTGGCTAATTTCCAGCATAACTGTTGTGATTCAGCGTCAGACCTGCCTTAAATTTGATGCAATCTCACATGGAGGAGGCTCCAGCTGCCACATCATCTTTATGCCGGAAACTAGCCTAGTTCATCGAATTGCAACAAATAATTAATTCATGTATCGTATTGCAAATTTTAAAAAGACATGTTATAAATGATAAATTTTCAATGATCGTGATTTGTTTTAGGCAATTTACCCTTAACTTTTGGACTACAGAAAATTGGTTTTATAGAAAATTTAGAGATGAGGGTCATGAAACTGACTAAAATTTTCCTTGTACTATCTGAACATCCTATTGTGTCTTGTTCATCTGCTAATTTCTGCACTGAGAGATTATAACTTGAGTGCCCATGCCAGGTTAAACTATATGAGGAGTTCTTATCTGGATGCCTTTGTCTCTTATCTGCTGCATTTTCTCCTCACACTACGTATAAAAGAAAAGGAGTTTCTTGATATGTCATCTTTTTTTTTTTCCATAATGTGATAGATGAACTGTTCAAGTTGAATGTCGAGGTTGTCTTATTTAGAACTAATAACCTTTTTTGAATTGGGTCACACAATTTAACTCAGTCTTAGCTTATTACGATTCACAAAGTAAACTTAAGCAAATTGCACTGTTGCAAAAGTCGACCTAGGCGAGGGCCGAGGAGGCCCTGGCAACCTCTTTTTTTTTTTTTTTGGACTTTCTCATTAAGGACTTGGTGGCCTAGGCAGCCAAGATCCTTCTTTAAAGATGAAATAAAAAAGTATGACCAAAGATAGAAAAACACATTTCTCTTATCTTTATATTAATTCTTAAATAACCAAAACTACTATTTATACGTTGACACATCAAACCATCATTTATGATTGTTCATTTAGGTTGTGTTTGTTTTGGGATTTAAGTGCGCGGAACAAGTCAAGGTTTTAGAATATAGAGATTTTGAGTAAAGTATGAATAGTAAATATATGTTTTTGTTTTGGAATTTGAATAGGGTGAGATTTAACTTTATGTCAAATCAATATTAGATTTTATAGGTATTTGTAGGTGTTGATTGAATATGAAATTTGAAAACTAGATTCTAAATCTCAAACTCGTAGGGGACGGGGAGCGCAAAGTCCTTAGTACATCCTTGCTAAATCCGAAACAAACACAGCCTTAGGGTTTAATAGCTATCTGAATTATGTATTTTATGTATATTGCAGTTATATATTACATCCAACTCAAATTGAACTAATATCTCCAAGCAAGTGTTTAAGTGAGCTTGAATTAATATTCTAGTTAAAAATGACATGAAAACAGTTCCAAAAAAATTTAGGCAGCATAGGGGCTAGGTTAGTGCCTGACTAACACCTAGCAGATTTCTGCAACACTGGCATATTGAGAATAGTATCGCAACTAAATTGTGAAGAAAACTATGACTGATACTATGGCCTCATTATTATGTGGAGAGTATAGTGGGCTTGAGGGCCCTCATAGCTACTCGGTTTATGGAATTTAGTAGTTTTTTGTTCATCAAACCTGTTTGTGGGCCCTAACCCTGTGGAAAACCATGGATTTAGGTGTACCTTCTTATCAGCATAGATAAAAGTTAGAAGACGTTAACAAAGAAAACTGTTAATTCTCTTTTTTATTTGGCCATATATGCCCCCCTTGCTCCAGATGCAGCAGTTGACTATATTAATTGAACTTTCCTGATTTTTTAGGAACTTTAGCTATAGTGTGCACTGTAAATATGATTTTCTATTCTAATGCAGGAAATTTGCACAACGTTCACGTGTCCGAAAGCTTCAGTACATAGCTGAACTTGAAAGAAATGTCCATGCTTTACAGGCATAATTTCTTCCTACACTGACAAATTTAATATTTGGGGGGGGGGGGGGGGGTTTAAACTGCTTTTTTTTCAGTTGCTGACATCATTTTGTTGTTTGTAATTGCAGGTAGAAGGTTGTGAAGTTTCTGCCGAATTTGGATTCCTCAACCGGCAAAACATCATTCTCAGTTTGGAGAATAAAACACTTAAGCAACATTTAGACAGTTTATCTCAAGAGCGGCTTATCAAATATTGTAAGTTGGACAATCTCCCGTGTGTTTATTCTTCAATGTGGTGCTTCTGCTAACAAGGATCTAAACTTTAATTTAAAATTGTTTTGACAACTATTTCTTCTTTTTCTAACTCCTTGTGTGCATATATATACTTGGTGATTTATATTATATGTTGAAAAAAAGAAGATAATGTAGGAGAGGTTGCTCGTGTATGTCTGAAACTTGAAAATGACGATGAAAAGAGCATCAGAATAAGCTGTCAAATATTAGGTGTGCTAGAACAATGGTGCCCAGATGGCTTTAGAGTGAGAATCTGTCAAAAGAATAAGTAATATCTTTTTTATAGCTTGATTGATATAATGAACTTAAACCCTGATGAAGGCAACTGCTGATGTTTCCTTCACGATGGTCTCTTGGTTCCCCTGCTCTGATACTCTCTTACCTGGTTATGAATATGCTAAAGAATGCTTCCTCCATTTCATTTTAATCGTTGTTTTAGAGTATTGGATATATATTACTCCCTCCGTCCCAGCATTTTCTTCATAGGTGGAGTTTCACGCATATTAAGAAAAAGTGAAGTATGTGAGTGTGAAGTTAAATAATAAAATATAAAAAAGTGTACTTTATTGACTTTTGTGAGTGTAAATTGTTTCATTTTTTGGGGTATGAAGAAAGAGTTGGGACGTCCATATAAGGAAAGTGTGAAGTTTATCTTGGGACAGAGGGAGTATATGTTTAAGGCCCCAATGGACCTTTAAAAGATTACCTTATATTAGTTTAGTCTTGTATATTAATCAACTCCTATGCAAAGTATAAGACTCTATTTCAGAACATACAAAGACATGCCTCACTTAGAATCGGGCAATTGCTCCGTATAAATAGTATCAACGAGATCACCATGGAGAAAGACATTCTTGATGTCCACCTAGTGTATAAGGCCAATGATTAGTAGCTGTCAACAAAATCAAGAGTCTAATCGAGGTAAGCTTGGCAAAAGGAGAGAATGTCTCAGCATAAGTTTGAGCATAGCCTTTGGTAACAAGGTGAGTTTTCAGCCGAGTCACGAAGCATCAGAAATTAACTTCGACAATGAACACCCATTTAGAGCCAATTAGTCGTTTACCTTTACGAAGATCCACCAAACACCCAAGTGCATGTAGCATTTGATGCATTCATGTTGGTCCCTAAAGAAGACTTTGAGTCTTCTTGTTTTGAAAACAAGCTGACTTTACAATCAGCTGAGTGCGCAGTGATCTTAGTGTGCGGAAACGTTTTTAGTTAAATCCTTTTAATGAAAACCTTTTATTTAGTGCAGCAAGTAAGAGCAAATAAATAAAGCAGATAAAAGACAAGATTTATAGTGGTTCGGACCAACTGTCCTACATCTACTCTCCTCAATCCAACTTGGAGTTGAGGGACTCTCTTACTTACTAACTTCCTTACAACTTTCAAGAGAAAATTCTCTTACAACTCTTGTTAGTGCACACTTGCATCTAACTTCTAGACTTCTACAAAGTCTTTACAAATGATAAATAAATATGTAGGGTTGTGTGAGTACAAAGAGAATTGTGCAGCGATTCTGCTAGTTGATCATGTGTAAAACTATTATTAATCTTCTCTATGGTACTCATATTTATAGGTGTCAAATACTAACCGTTAGAGTTGACTAGAATTTGAAATCCCTATAAATATATAATCAATCAATCAAAGTGATTGATTGATTCTTGATCTCCAAGTTGATATTTTTTCATCTTGGCTTTGATCTTCAATTTAATTTGACTTGATTGATTGCCTATAATTCTGGAAATCATATTGATGTGATCTTGTCCCCTTGACATGATTGACTTTCTGTAAATAGTATTTCTATGCAACGGCATCAAATGACCTCACTCATCTTCATCAGATGACCTTACTAATCTTCTAGATGATGTGGTCTGCTGGTCTGCTCCAGATGACCTAGTCTGCTGGTTTGCTTCCAGGTGACCTGGTCTGCTGGTCTGCTCCAGATGACCTAGTCTGCTGGTCTGCTTCCAGATGACGTGGTCTGCTGATCTGCTCCAAATGACCTAGTCTGCTGGTCTGCTCCAGATGACCTAGTCCGCTTAAGCAGACCTTACTCCGCTTGTTTTAATGTCATCAAAACATAAGGGATCAACAATTTCCCCCTTTTTGATGATATTAAAGCCCAAGGAAAGTTGATCTTTCTCCAATCAGTTGAAGTTCCCCCTTACACAAATCTCAGCTGATTTTCCACCTAAGTGTAGGTCTTCCCCCTTAGTTGGGTAGATGTTTGCGTTTGGATCTGTTCATCACACTCAGCTCATCTGATTTGATCATCTTCTCATCTGATATCAGTTTTTTGTCTGATCTCCTGAGCTGGTGTGTACCTGAAAACAAAATCAGGCAATAGGTACCCTACTGGGTCCTGGAGGGTCAGGAGGCAGTTCTTTAGGGATCCATAGGAATATGTCATCCTTATGAGGCTTAGGAGACCTTATCCATCTACCATATTTATCAATAAAGACAATCTCCTTCAGAAGGTTTCTCTTAGGAGGATGTCTTAGAATACCAGGTCTTGTAATCTGATTATAAGGGTACGTCCCGCTGGAGCCTTTGAATGACTCATAGACAACAGCCTTAGCTGATTGTGCAGGTTTGGGTGGTACTTTAAATGTAACCGAGGGTGGAGAAGGGTTCTGCTTGGACTTGCCCTTCTGGGATGGTCCAGACTGATTCCTCCTCATCTGAATTTTCCCTTTTTCCTTATTATCAGCTCCCTGAACCAGTGCATTTTTCTTCCCTTTAGAGGACTTAGGGAAGCCAACACCTCTTTTGTCATGCTTTTGTTGAGAGGAAGCAGCTATAGATGACATTGCATTATGTGCATTGGTCAGCTGATCCAATTTCAACTTGAGCTGATTCTCATTTGCTTTGGTCTGTGTATGCTGCTTGAAGAGTTCATCGAACTTAGCCTTTAATAGCTAGTGTTTCTCTTCCAACCCTAGGTTTTCAGCCAGCAGCGTAGTTACCAACTGTTCCTGTTCCACACATTTGACTCTTAAGTCTTCTGACTCTTGAGTCTGTGAGGAAGTGAGTTCAGCTGATAGATCAGCAGACTAACCTTTCTCGAGAGTCAGTTGAGAGACTTCAGCTTTTAGCCTTGAGTTCTCCTCTTCTAGTTTAGCACAGACACTTAGAGAGGATTAGAGATTTGAGAGCAGCTTTTGCATCTCAGACTTCATAGAATTGGTAGAAGAGTAAGATGAGCTAACAGGGGGGGGTTTTAGCTTCTACCTCTTCTGTGTCTACCATGAGGCAAAAATTCTCTGATGATGGTGAATCAGCAGTAGAGATGTATTTTTCAAAATCTTGAATAATCTTGTTCATCTCCTCTTCAAAATTCACATCAAGGTTGTAAGTCATGATTCCTGCAAAATGTGTTAGGAACACACAAGGATTTTTCGAAAGGATTTGGATCTGCCCTGGTGACCACCTAAAGCTTCTCAGGCTGTGGCCATTAGGACACACAGCTCTGATACCACTTGTTGGTCCCTAAAGAAGACTTTGAGTCTTCTTGTTTTGAAAACAAGCAGACTTTACAATTAGCTGAGTGAACAGTGATCTTAGTGTGCGGAAACGTTTTTAGTTAAATCCTTTTAATGAAAACCTTTTATTTAGTGCAGCAAGTAAGAGCAAATAAATAAAGCAGATAAAAAACAAGATTTATAGTGGTTCGGACCAACTGTCCTACATCCATTCTCCTCAATCCAACTTGGAGTTGAGGGGCTCTCTTACTTACTAACTTCCTTACAACTTTCAAGAGAAAACTCTCTTACAACTCTTGTTAGTGCACACTTGCATCTAACTTCTAGACTTCTACAAAGTCTTTACAAATGATAAATAAATATGTAGGGTTGTGTGAGTACAAAGAGAATTGTGCAGCGATTCTGCTAGTTGATCATGTGTAAAACTATTATTAATCTTCTCTATTGTACTCATATTTATAGGTGTCAAATACTAGCCGTTAGAGTTGACTAGAATTTGAAATCCCTATAAATATGTAATCAATCAATCAAAGTGATTGATTGATTCTTGATCTCCAAGTTGATATCTTTCCATCTTGGCTTTGATCTTCAATCTAATTTGACTTGATTGATTGCCTATGATTCTGGAAATCATGTTGCTGTGATCTTGTCCCCTTGACATGATTGACTTTCTGTAAATAGTATGTCTATGCAACGGCATCAAATGACCTCACTCATCTTCATCAGATGACCTTACTCATTTTCCAGATGACGTGGTCTGCTGGTCTGCTTCCAGATATGACCTGGTCTGCTGGTCTGCTTCCAGATGACCTGGTCTGCTGGTCTGCTCCAGATGACCTAGTCTGCTGGTCTGCTTCTAGATGACGTGGTCTGCTGGTCTGCTTCCAGATGACCTGGTCTGCTGGTCTGCTCTAGATGACCTAGTCTGCTGGTCTGCTTCTAGATGACGTGGTCTGCTGGTCTGCTCCAGATGACCTAGTCTGCACCAGATGACCTGACTCCGCTTGTTTTAATGTCATCAAAACATAAGGGATCAACAATTCATTTCCTCAATCATGGCTTTATGCAAACAAGATGGGCCAACACTTCAAGGACAAATTTAGGAACAATCTCTAGAGATGCAACAAAAGTTTGAGAGGAAGGGGACAAGTGATGATAAGAAATGAAAGAAGAAATTGGATAAGTGCATGAATATTTATCTTTTCAAAGGGCAATTGAAAGATCATCACTTGAAGGATGATTTGTTAACGAAGATATTGACTCATCAGGACATGAAACTGGCGTATCGGAAAATAAATCAGCAGTAACAGGAATTGGAGATGGTGGACGGCAAGTGTACGTTTGTATGATAAGTGGTCTAGTAGTATTAGACGTTGGAAAATCCGAAAGAGGAACAATATATATCAGAAAATTTTAGTTTCCTCCTCAATGGGAGGAGGCGTATGAGAGAAAAATATATGTTTAGCAAAGACCGCATCAAAAAGGCACAATACTTATTTGGCCTTATTAAAAATTTTAGTTTCCTGACTTCAGTTCTTATTAAAGACTTTATGTTAGGATTCAAATAGTCAGTAACCCTGAGTGCTCAGTGAGCCTCAGTTTAGATAATCCGCCTACTAACAGCTCGGGATCTTATCAGTTGGATAACTATCTTAACAAGCTTAAGTGCGATAGTGTGAGCCTTTAGCTTTTTTTACTCGTTTTAGAGGTTTCCTGAAAAAATATTTCTTTAGAAAGCTACTTGGTTAAGGACAGTGCTTTTGATTGAACAACAAGTTAACGTGGTTCGGAGATTCAAGCTCCTACGTAAACGATTCTGATTGAACATGTTAATGAAATTTGCTTGTTTTAACGTGCAAAGGTGCATTGTGGTTCAAAATTCCTCTCTAAAGAAACTGACCCCTAGAATTAATGAATTATAGTCCTCTTACACCAACTTTACAACCAACCTATCCAAACTAGCTCTAAGGTGAGATTCAGTATATTGGGTTCCATTACAGGACAAAGCAAATGTTTAAGGATTGGATTATCACTTCTATGCTTAAGATTTCTATTATGCACGTGAATACAATGATTCTAATTGTTTGAAACACTTGAGAAATTACTTCTTGTTTCGAGTGCTTTGTTGAATGCTTGAGAGTCTGGCTAATTTATTTGGTTTCAAAATTTTCCGTAATCTTATTTGGGCCAAGGTCTTCTATATTTATAATAATTCTTGAAAAATTATTCATTGGAGAGATAGTGGACAAATGGCTAAGTCTTTGGAGTGGTCTAATCACCATGCTTTTTTGGTAAGAAGTTCATCTGTGCGCCACCTACCTAGCAGTCTGCAAGACTTCAGTTATCAGAGCTCATAAGTGAAGTGTCATCTTCTCATTGGTTTGTCTCAACGGCTAATAAGCCTTTTGACTTTATTCTCTAATTAACTTGAAAAGATCTGAGCGTTATTGTCTTTAATGAAACATCTTCAGGTTTGTCTTTATGAGCTTTAAATCCTGATGTTCTCTTTGTCTTGCAGTCTTCCAGTGCCACATGGTCAGTCCTGAACTGAACTCATGTTCAGGCTCTTCACTGATGACTTTCCTGACTGGCTTAGAATAGTTTCTAAATACATCAATAGTCTTTAGGATTGTGACTTAAGGATCTTCAGGATTCCTGGCTTCAATTGAGTTCCACCTCAACTAAGTACATGTAAATATAAAATCTAATGCTTATCTTGAATCTATCATAACTATTACAAATTCTGATCGTACCTTGGGAAGTCATATTTTCAGAGTCTTGGGATCTAATTCAAAACAAACTTTGCACCAATAATATATATACAAGGCTAATTGTACAGAGTAATCCACTAAAGGCCCATACAGCCCTACATATATATATATATATATATATATATATATATATATATATATATAATTCTAACATAGAGAAAATAAATTGTTCTAAAATGTTTGTTGTTTTTTCTTTTTCAAGAGAAATTAATCAATTTTTCCAACTTTACCCCTTAAAAGAATTGTGATGTCTCAAAATGAGATACAAGAATCTATGTGAAACAACAAAAAACATATATTAGTCAGTTTATACAAATAATTATCGATATTACATGATTTTCTTTAATCCATGTGAATGCCCATGAACAACTAAATTGGAAAGGATGGAGTAATATGTAACTCACAACAATTATCCTTAATGATTTGTGTATTATAATATGCAATAAATAGCTAGTGTCATCTTCTTTATTGTAATAGCATAGCACCTTTTTTATCTGAGAAATCTATGTTAAAAAAGTTTTGTAATTGATGGGCATGAGAATTGGATTATGTTGTGCAGTGGAGCATGAAGTTCTTGAGAAAGAAGTAGGGAGACTGAGGAACATGTTTCAGCAGCAGCAGCAGCAGCAGCAAACATCGTTTAGCCCTAGATGTGCCAATAGCAGAGATCTGGATCAACAATTTAGTAAGCTCTCACTCAAACTCAACGAAGCCACCACTGCTGGTCTCGACTCTTTTCATATGTAGAGTAGTTGAGCTTCAGAACTAACATGTGACTCTACCTATCTCTCACTTTTTGTTTTTCCTTTTAAATAAAAAATAAAATATTAATGTTTCCATTAGCAACTGTTTTAGCTACTAAGCTTAGTGGCATGTGTAGGCGCCATGGTAGTCTGCCAGAAAATGGTGGTTCCACCTGAGGTGGTTGGTTTTCTAGCTAGCATGTGAAAGAGGAGATAATCTTTGAGTAGCCTGCTTGCTATGTTTATCTATAAATTTTAGGTTTTCTCCATAAATATTCACAACGAGGATGTGATTATATATAGCGTCTGTCAACGAGTTAGGAGTTTTATTTATTTATAACTTAGAGGAATTTATCCCACCGCCCGCTAGCGGAGGTCACAGTGGACTAATCCATTTCAGGAATTGATTGCATTTTGCGATTTATAATACTCCCTCCGTCCCGTAGAAATTTGCACCCTACGGGACGGCACACTTTTTAAGAAAAATGTGTTTTATATATAAAGTAGTGGCATTTGGGTAAATATGTGTATAGGTTTGTGAGTGTACATTTAATCAATGTTTTTTTTTTTTAGTAGTGTGTAAATTCCTGAGGGACATTCAAATAAGGAAAGTATGCAAATTCCTGTGGGATAAAAGGAGTATAAGAGAATATACTCTTTAAGTCACAAGTTTTCACTATTAGGTCAATCCTTTGTCATATTTGTTTTGATGTTATGTTGATGAACAAATTTATCAAATTGGGCTTTTTGATGGGCTTTAAGGATTGAAATTGAGCCTGATTTAATTTGGTTAGACCTCTATTTATTTATAGGGGTAGAATTATAGGTTTATGTTGGTATAAATTCTAGATCACATTCAATGGAAATGATGTATTTGTAGTTATTTGGAAGTATTTAAAATGATTTAATTTATTAGATTGGGCTTTTTATTTTATTTTTATTTTTTTTGGGGGGGAGGGGGGGCTTTAAGGATCTGGAATTAGGCTAATTTAATTTACACACACGTTATATGCACCCACATTTGTTTGCAACACACCTAACAAATTATCAACTTTTTTTAAAATATTTTTAATTCTTCTCTTTATTTTTTATGCACACACATCCTCTCTCTTCGTCCTTTCTTTCCTCTTTCTTCTCACGTTCTTTTTCGTAATCTCTCGCATCATCTCAATTCTCCACTAAATTTTATTTCAAACTTCAATGATCACACATCCAGTGCAATGGCGCTGCTTTTCTCATCTGCGAGGCACTCATATTTGAAAAAAATGTGATTTTTTTTACTTCCTCAATTTTCATTCATCCTTTTTATCTCCTCTGTCAACCTCTATTTCTACATTCAAATACAGGATTTTTTTTTTCGATTCTAGTTACTTAATTTTGTTTAACCTTTTTAACAAAATTTTAACCCTTTTCTGAAAATTTTTGTTCGTTTAATTTTTTGAATTACACCTTTTTTTTAAATATAATCCAGAAAAATATATTTGGATTGTTTGAAAGCTATATTAATTTTTTATTTTGTGCTTTTCATTTCACTTTCTTTTTTAAAAAACTCTTCTAAATTCAAACAAAAACTACTTGATTTTTGTGTATTATTTTCCATTTATTTGAGATTTTTTTTTTCGTTTTAAGAAAATCATTATTTAATATATTGACATTTTACAAGAAAAAATATAGTTATGCTTTTGAGAGTTGTTTCAATAATTACGGTGGGTGTATAGATTTAGGAGAAAAAATCAAAAAAATATTTATTATATTTTGTATATTTTTAATTAATAAAATTTTGAAGTGTGTGTACTTTTAAAAATGTGGGTGCATATAATTTGGACCTTTAATTTATTGAGACCCCTATTTATAGAGAGGTAGGACTATAGGTTTATGGGTCAGATTCGATTCACTAAAAAAAATTATAGTTATTCCAAAAGATTTAATTTGATGTAGAATTTTAGATTAGGTTTGATGTGCATGACATGTTTGTAATTAGCTGGAAGTATTTATTGGTTCTCATGATGTAGAGGAGGTGTATTCGTTTGAGATTTCGTGGGATTTTAAAGGATTTTTTTCGTATAAAAAATCTGTGTGGTCCAAACTCTTGTAAACTTCTTGTTTTAAACTTTTTTTTTTTTTGACGGGAAACTTCTTGTTTTAAACTTATATAATGTACTTGAAAGGTTCTAGTACCCTTTTTTTTAAAAGTTTAAAATTTGTTTAAAAGTCTATTCACCCACCCCTAGACCTTTACCAACTTATAAGAGACCAACATCACCTATATAAACATTAGGGCCTACCATTCAACACAATAACAAGACCCCAAATAGCATAAAGATGAAGAGCTCGACATATCCGTAGTAGGGAGAGTAGCTAGGAAGGTCCTCAATAAGGGCATAATAGTTTTAAAACAATGTAATTAGTGCATAAGAGGTGGCCTAAAATGACAAGTGTTAGGACACTTGTCAACTAATTAAGCTATTTGAGCTTAAATAATGACATTTTACCACATGCAAACATATAAATAAATCTCTTATAAATATTATAAATAGATCTCTTGTACTCTTTTATCTCTATAAGTTCATTTACAACACAAATTACTTCTCTTTACTTTCTCTCTATTATCCAAATCTCAAAAATTACTTTAGATTATTGTTTGGAAGAATTTATGTGTTACATCAGTCACATAATCATTATCATTAATAAATTCTTCCAACATTATGATAAATAGAAACATAATAAAATTATTTTTTGTTGTTGTGGTAAATAAAATCTAATTATTAATAAAATGGTCAATAGGGAAAAAAAGCCAGATATTGTTGGCAAAAAATAATGGGACATAGCTGTATCATTTTTAATTTTCGAGTAATTAGCAGAATTACCTAGCAAATTAGATGTGAAACCCTACTAATGATTCTGTTAATGATTAGGTAGAATTCAAACAGAATAAAATTTATGATTTCTCATGTTCATTCATCAATATTAATTCTATTACGTCATTGTGTGAGAAAAAATCTGAACCGATTAAATGGCCATCAAATAGTCTGATTCAGGAGTCGAATTAATTAATTCCTACAAAAGAAAATGAAGTAAATAAATAAATAAAAGACCTCATTACGCAAGTAAAGTTACAATTAACAATGTTGAATGAGCACACCAACGGACAAAAACCTCGTACTTACATATAACTAAATTACAACTGAAGTGTGCAAAATAATGACTAATAAAAATACCGATAGTTTTTCAACATAATGGATCACAAAGTAGAAGTGATAATTGCAACACCAAAGTTGATGTTCCAACGTCAGAGAGTTCATTACATTTGGCAAAAACGATCATCAGAAGGTGCAAAATTTAAGCATGGATTTAGATTTCGGTTCTCTTTTACTTTCTTGTAAATTAGAGCTCAATTAGCACATCCATGGACTCTTTGTGTAAAGCAGAAAACTCCTGATGTACGGCCACGCTGTCAGAGACGCGCCATTGTCTGCCGATGTCAGATAGAGTATCCGAGTCGTCATGCTGTCAGAGACGCGCCATTGTCTGCCGACGTCAGATGGAGTATCAGAGTAGCCGCCTTGGGAGCCCTGTTAAATTTAAAGAACATAAACGCAAAAGACAAAACAGATTATAGATATAATAGACCAATATCCATATCATATCCTGCAATTATTATTGTAAAGTGTTCCACTTAACACGTGGTTCATGATGTTGGGTGTAAATTCACATACACAAATAACTTGTAAGACGGTCTTATATATGATATAAATCCATTTATTTATATTATGTGATCTATGGCTTTATGGGATCCAATCCAATCATGTTTTGATGGAAGGTAATGATTGAGATCCATTTCATTATGAGACTATCTCATACAGTCACACAAGACTCCCTCATTCACATATATCGTTGCGTATTTTACACCCATTGGAGAAACACATTAATGTTTGTTTAGTGTTTTAAAAATCAGATTTTGGATTTACAAATCTAAATCCGGTTCTACTTCGGAATTTTGAAATATGGTTTCATAAAATCATCACTACATTACATATAGACCTGCTGGAACATTTCAAAACAATAAATTCTCTCCTTAAACATAGGGCCTAATTGGTTGGGGGTAATGAGGGTGGAAATGGGAATGAATGAAGATTAATTTCAATTAATAGTATTTGGTATTATTTATTACGCATAAATGGGATCATAAAAATTGGGTAAGCAAAAGAGTAATGACTAACCCCATAATGATTAACTCCTTAATAATACTCATTATCATTCTCATCTTAAATTCATACCAAGCATCCATTTATATTTAAGCATAACTCAAAGCATCCAATCATTATAATCACACTCAAGAACAATATAATAATATAACATCATTCACTTCTACATTGATCTGACATAAGGTAAATCTCACCTACGGCAAAATCTCGAAACAAACGCACGCCGTATTATTTATCAGGAATTCAAAATCTCAGATTTTAAAAATCATTTAAAACCCAAAACAAACATTACTTCAGTCACAATCATTTAAAACCCAAAACAAACATTACTTCAGTCACAACACGAGCACAGAGAAGAGATTGAGGGTGTACCATGATTCAGGCGACTGATAATGAGCAGCTGCACTGGCAAAACATACTTGAAGCATCTCAGTATTGACGACACCAGGATTGAGAGCAACAGCAGCCAATCCAGGGGGCAACTCTTTCGCAACTGACCTTGTTAAACCTTCCACTGCCCATTTGGAAGCACAATAAGGAGCCACCTAGTTTAGAATAAAGCCTCAGCAGATAAGAAACATGGTCCTAAAGAGAGGCCCTGAAAACTTAAACGCTCGAAATATGAAATTTACAACTCAAATCTTAGATCTGAAAATTGAAACTAAGAAATGTTCATGAAGTATCTTTCTTCACCTGAACATGTGTTTTGAAATGCTTACCTCATCCTATGGTTGTTGGTGGGAAGTCTTATATAATACTCACTATGTCTCCCAAATCTATTTTCAATTGTCATTATAGTCCATCCTCTAAATCTATTCTCATACCCCTTTCGAAAACAACCAATTTATTATCACCCTCCAGCTATAATATCACACACATGCCATTGACTTTACACTATAAAAAACACTTTTTTCATAAATGGACTCCACAACACCCTTACTTTATCTATTTTAGTTCATTTTTTTAGAATATGTGCACATTTTAATGGACATAAATATGGGGGACAGAAGCAGTGGTATTGTGTTAAGCAACACTTTAAAACAATGTTATAAAAGTCGATAGTCAGTCGGACCACTAAGATCTAGCGACTTGTCAGGGACTAATCGAGAACTAGCCGGCAGCACCTAAACAATGTATATAATTAATTGTTTAATAAATTAATAATACATTGTACATAAAATAATAAAAAAAATTAGCATCACCACCTTTCAATGTTAAATTATAATTGATAACGATCATGAAACTCAAAATTTCATTAAAGTCCTAATTTAAAAATCAAAAGAGGATTAATATTTTGGTTGTTTTAATTTTATTTTATTATAATTACTTGGGGTTTACCTAATTTTTATTTTAAAAGGAAAAAACAGGCCTAATAGGGAACAATTTAGCCCGCATCTAGTAGGTATAATCGTTGCCTAGTCGGCATTTAGTCGACTTAGTCACCGCCTAATGGGCTCTAGGCACCGACTTTAAGAACGGTGCTTTAAACTAATGAAAGCAAAACACAGCACTAATTATTCTTCTACAAGTTGTGTTGTCAACCATACCGAATTAACAGCTAAAATGGCATCTATTATCATGTCACACACAAAAACTTACTCCCTCCATTTCATTTTGTTGCGTCTGTTTTGGACTTTGTTTCAAAATGATTGTCGTTTTAGCTATTTCAATATTTCTCTCTATTTTACCCCTAAAATATTTCTTTTTGTTGGAATATATATTCTCCATCCACCCTCCCGCACACAACTCTCCTCTCGTTCCTTTTTATAGAGGGTAAATATATGATACACGTTATTTTTAATTAATTATTGGTTAGAATTTTATTTTAAGTTATAGAATAAATTGGCCCATGGATTTAGCTTCTTAGGGCTTAAGTTAGAAATAGGGTTAATAAGTTTATTTATTTGCAGCTTGTTTGTAGTCGACATTCTGGTTTAATGAGAATTGGAAATTTCAGCCTTTGAGGTGTGGGATAAGAGTAACTCTCATTGGTTATGTGAGTTCTTTTCTTATAACATATGTGTCTGTGATTCCATCTCCCTTTAACTCCAACAATTATTCCCAATCCCTCAAAAACAGCCTTGTACCAAAGGCTGGAAGCAGGAAACGGATCTCCAAAAACTGATAGTCATCCACCTGGATCTAATTCCTCATCACCATCCAAAACAATCATGACACAAAGAAACTCTTTGAACATATGTGTTGTGGAGTTAAGGGAGATGGAATCACAGAGATGCAAATGTTAAAAGAAAAGAACACACATAACCAATAAGAGCTGCTCTCATCTCAAGCCTCAAACGCTGAAATTTTCAGCTCTCATTAATCCAAAATGCCGAGTACAAACAAGCTGCAAATAAATAAACTTCTTAATCCTAAACCTTACTTAAATTCTAAGAAACTAAGCCCATGTCCAATTTATTCCATAACTTAAAGTAAAATTCTAAGCAATAATTAATTAAAAATAAGGTGTATCAATGTATCACAATTTTGTGTTCCTTAATTTTATACAAAACCTCAAAAGGGGCAAATCATTTGGAAGCAAAAGGAGTGAAACATAATATATCCATATTTTACGTTAAATGATATACGGATATCCAAAAAATAAAAGATCGTGAGAAAAAACAGATGCATCTTAATCTACGTTACCTGTGGGGCAGCAGATCTTCCCCATCCAGATGATATGTTGACAATTATACCATGTTTGCTCCCAATCATTACTGGAATGAAGTGGCGTAGTACATTTATTATCCCCTTAATGTTTGTGTCAATGACGGCATCAACTTCTTCTTTTGGAACCTCCCATAATTTATTATTCCTGTTTATTGTCCCAGCATTGTTTACTGGAAAGGTTAAAGCATTAATTCACATAATTTGGAGAACATAATGAACTAAAAATTCAATGAACAAAGTGAAGATTAAATATATACCAGCACTGCGTAAATCCTAAGGATATCTCATTATAGTTTTTACTGCTATATCAGGCGGAATATGTGGCTCAACCCAAGCGTCCCCAACGCGCGACTTCAGCTGCGAAACATGGAATAAAGAATGCAAACGGCAAGTAGGCGGCAAAATGAGCCTATACACAGTCTCGCCAATGCGTTGCTAGATCTAATATCGGCCAAAATACCTCGGAGCAAGCTTAACCCCCAAGCGACGGAACAATGAAGCGTGCCTATAGGGCCGGAATTTGAGAAACACAGTATCCCCCACGTTAAAGTGCACATCCCTACATTGTCTGTTGGCTTCCCGAGACATTCAATGCTATGTGCGGTCCAAATGATGATGTAGGTTGGCTAAGATGGAGTCTTGTTCCTGCAATTCCTCAAGGACAGCCTTCACACGAATTTCCCCAGGCAAATATTGCGCGAGCACAGGAGGTTTGCAGCCGTAAACTGCCTTATAAGGAGTACACCAAGTTGCCGAGTGGAAGCTTGTATTAAAACAATACTCTGTCCATGCCAACCAATCTACCCAACGACGAGGATGGTCCGAGACGAATCATCTCAAGCACGCCTTCAAGCAACGGTTCGTAACCTCAGATTGCCAATCCGTCTCAAGATGGTATGAATAGCTCATACGAAGCTTGGTGGCTGTGGCCCGAAACAGCTCCTGCCAAAACACGCTGCAAAAATCGGATCTCTATCTAACACAATGGAGCTTGGTAGGCCATGAAGGCATAGCACTTCACGTGCAAAGATCGAGGCCACTGCCCAGGCAGTGAATGGTTGTGATAACGTTATAAAATGCGCAGCCTTTGTCAATCTATCCACAACCACCAGGATGACATCAAACCCATGAGACTTGGGAAGGCCCATGATGAAGTCCATACTCTCGTCCTCCCACACACGGTCCAGAATTGGTAAAGGTTGCACGATTCCTGCAGGAGCACGTGTATCAGCCTTGTTACATTGGCAAATCACACATTCAGCCATGTAGGCAGTGACCATCGTAATCATACCCGGCCAGTAGACATTCGAAGCCAAGCGTCTAAAAGTACGAAAAGCCCCCGCGTGACCCCTGTAGGGGTGGAGTGGAACCAATATTAACTTGTGTGTCCACTTCAGGTCCATGGGCATGACCAGACGGCCTTTGTAGAATAAAACTCCATTAACGAGTGTGAAAGGCTGTTGCACGGTATGGCCCGCCTCTAACGCCTGAATCGTAGAGGAGTAAGCTGGATCCTGACGGACAGCCTGCTTGATGGACGACCACTCCACCCAAGAAGGAATCGAGATAGCAACGTGGGCCAAGTCAGAATCACGTCTTCGAAAGTGCATCAGCTGCCACATTGGATGCCCCGGCCTTATATTCAACAACAAAGTCATAACCAATAAGCTTTAGGACCAAATATTGTTGAGCTGGGGAAGAAATGGCCTGCTGCAGTAGGTGTTTCAAGCTGTTTGGTCAGTTCGAATCACAAACCGCGTACCCAAAATACTTGGGCCAATGCAAGACTGAAAGAACGAGTGCCATTAGTTCCTTCTTGTGAGTAGACTTAGCAGCATTGCAGTCCGAGAGAGCCTTACTAAAGAAAGCAACCGGTCTTTTATCTTGCATGAGCACAGCCCCCAAACCCTTTCCCGGAGCATCACACTCAATGTAGAAGGGCTGAGAGAAGTCCGGGACAGCCAACACTGGGGCAGATGTAATTGCTTTATGGAGAGTTTCGAAGACCACTTGAGCATCTGTAGTCCAGTTGAATTTTCGCTCTAAGACCTCCTTCCTAAGCAAGGTTGTCAGGGGCAAAGCCATCTTCCCATAATCCTTGATAAAACGGCGGTAGTACATTGTCAAACCCAAGAACCCACGAACACCTTTTGCGGACTTAGGGGTAGGCCATTGGAGGATGGCAAACACCTTGGATGGGTCAATTTGTACCCCTTCCACAGAACTACATGACCAAGGTACTCTATGGATCGTTGCGCCCAATAACACTTTTTCGGACTGACCAAAAAAGAAGCAGACAATAAAATACGGAGGACTTCACGTAAATGTAACAAATGGGAATCCCAATCGGAACTGTATACTAAGAAATTATTGAAAAACACAAGCACATACCAGCGCAACAGGGGACGAAAGAGGTCGTTCATGACGGCCTAGAACGTAGAAGGTGCGTTGCAAAGCCCAAAAGGCATAACCAGCCACTCGTAATGTCCTAAATGACTGCGAAAGGCCATTTTGTGAATATCCTCCGGTGCTACACGTATCTGGTGGTAACCGATTCAAATCCATTTTGGTGAACCACGAGGCCCCATGTAATTCATCGAGCAATCCTTGGATGATGGGAATAGGGTATTTTGTCTAGTATCCTGAGTTTGTTAAGTTCTCGGCATAGATGAAATTGGCGGTCGCCGAGACCGCCGACGTTACTCAGCCGCCGACTCCAAAGTCAAATCGCCAAGAAAAATCCGTCAACACATTCAGGACTATTGAGGCCGCCTAGGCGGCCGTCTAGACGGACATTAATCTTCTTTTTTAATTTTTATTTCAACTTAAATGTTAGAACTAAAATTTAAAAAATAAAAACTAATTAACTAAATTACTAAAAAATGAAAGTTTAATTGAACTACTTTATAATTTATTCATACTATGTATTTTGCTTTTTTTGTGTTTCATTTAGAAGTTGGACAATGTTGTATTATGATAGTTTTTAACATTTTGTTGATTTGTTATATTTTGTGATAATTATTAATAATATTTTAAATTTATAATTTATCGTATAATATATATTTTTATTAATATATGTTCAAAAAAAGTTAATATTAATAGAAAAATAAAATAAAAAAATAAATAAACATTGACACCATCTAGACGGTCTAGGCGCTTGGCGGCACTCGACCGCCTGACAACCGCCATTTGCACCCTTGGTTCTCGGTAGTCAACACAAAACCTCCAACTACCATCCTTCTTGTGCACTAGTAGGACGGGGCTTGAATACGGTCCGGAACTAGGTTGAATCAACCCTGCAGTGAGGAGCTCATCCGCCAGACGTTCAATTTCTGATTTTTGAGTGGCACTATAGCGATAGGGCCGAACTAATATTGGT
Source organism: Prunella vulgaris (assembly GCA_026898435.1). Classification (NCBI taxonomy): domain Eukaryota; kingdom Viridiplantae; phylum Streptophyta; class Magnoliopsida; order Lamiales; family Lamiaceae; genus Prunella; species Prunella vulgaris. The sequence continues at coordinate 556,789 of JAPKLY010000280.1, read as the reverse complement.
GCAGAATCCGGTGCAAGGTTCGGTGATCGGAGGTCCGTGGCGGGGGAAGGAAAGGGGGTGCAATACCGACGAAAATTCCTCCAAAAGTTGTTGAATATCCGGTTGAACGGTGTGCTTGTCGTTTATGTGTACCTGATGGAAGGACATAGGCCAAAGAACCCAACACGAATCATCAGCAGTGAGTTTAAGAACAGAGTTAGAGGAAACCTGACGTTTCTGGAGGCTTGGAATGCCTTGAAGACAATGCTGATGTTCAGACAAGGAGAACCGTAAAGTCTGCGTATTCCAGTTGACGTGAATATCCCCCAAGGGCTGCCAAGAACGTAACGCCCAAAATCATGTCAACACCACTCACTGGAAAAAAGTGTCCTGGAAAAATGAATGTCGTTGCTCCTAGTGCAAGCTCCACATCTGGGCAAACCCCCGAAGAATGGATGTTCTTACCATCGCCCAATGTAACGAGTAGAGTACTGGAAGAATCGAACGGAAGACTCAACTCCTGGACTACATCGGGGGCGATGAAACAATGAGTGGCTCCACTATCTATCATGACTAGGACTTCCCTACCCTTGATTGTGCCCCTGAACTTCATCGTCTGCGGACCATCAAATCCAAAAGCAGAGGCCGACGAAAGAAGCAAGGATTGTAAGGAGATCTCCTCAGAATTGGACGTGTCATCCACTGCAAATGGGTTCTCGAAGGTATCCAAACCCAGATCATCATCATCCAACACAACCATGATCTGAAGCGATCGATTCGGACACAAATGTATGGGTCATGGGTGAATATGGTTCCTTGCATCGAAAGTAGAGGCCCTAAGAACGGAGGTCTCTATACTCGGACTGAGACATCTAGTGTGGGTTGCGAGGAGCAGGGCGGTTAGTGGAGTTGCTTGACTCTAAAGGCGTGGGAATACCACGGTTATTAGAGTGCGGGGCCTCCGGAGGCCGGTTGAACGTTGGTGCTGCAGGTTTCGGTTGCAAAATTCCAGCGGATCGGGTGTAAGTAGAGGGCGAGCGAGAGTAGCTACCAAGAGTAGGGCGCTGGAATGAAGGGCGTGAGTGAGGGTTGAGCGGTGCCTCCGCGAGTTCGCGCTCGATTTCATGTGCAAGTTGCATCGTGGAAGATAAGCCCTCAACATCTTTAGATATCAGGACGAAGGCCATGGAGAAAGAGGCTCAAGGTATCCGAATCCGATAGGTGAGGGACGGATGACAAGCAAGCAAGGAATTGATGAGTATATTCATCCACTATAGTTGATTGATGGGTCATGGCGAGAGCCTCGCAGGGATTGGCGCGAGGGTCGGATCCATATTGTTTCATTAACTCCAACAAAAACCTCACCCAACTGAGATTCAATATCCGAGAATGAAGCCATTGCAGCCAGTGAGGGCCGAGTCCATCACAACAAGGGCGTATTTCAGTTTCATGTCCTCAAGTGTCTTGTCAATCGCGAAGAATAGCTCCGCTCGGGACAACCAGGACAAAGGGTCATCGCCAGAATAAATCTGTAGTTCGAGCCTGGGTTTGTGTTGTGCTGTCCATACGCGTGGCAGCATTAGGGACGGCAACGACGAGGCCTCCTTTGGGGAAAGTGGTTCGGCGGCAATGGACTTCCCTTACGTCAACTCCTGTAGAATGGAACGTATTTCCGTGATCGAAGCGGTTTACGACTCCACTTTCGACTCCCAGGAATCCACACCCTTTTCCAACACAGCGACGCGATCGTGAGCCTTCGACTGCATGTTATGGCCGGCAGGTCGGGAACAATTGTTAGAGTGAAGAGTGAGGGAGTAACACACGCACACACACACATGGATAAACCGCCCATGCCAAAATTGGCTGAAAACTTCTGAATCAATAATCCTTCGTAAACCCTACCAACATTCAATACATATAGGAATTATTCTGGCCCATGCGCCAATCCCAAAATCTCAGGAATTGAATAAAAGCAATAAAAATGGAAATAGTTCAAATATGGAAAGAAAATATAAGATATCAATCTTTGGGATAGCAATCTTCGTAATTATTCGGCTTCAGCACTCGACGCTGATATACAATGGCGTATCAGAATCAGGAAACAAAGAAATTAAGTTCTAGACTTTTTTATTTTCATTTTTCACCTTTGACTAACACTTGATTTCTACAAGGTCCATCCAAAGACATTCACAATTATTATGTTTTCCTGAATTATAGGGAAGGCAACTCACATCATCATTAGAAGTGTATCTATACAGGGAAGTATGTTGAAACCCCAGACCAAGAGAGCTTTCTTGTAAAATAAAATGTATCAGCTCTAGCTCATTACTCAATTACACAGCATAAATTTAAGTATTTTTCCTCTTCCATTTTTGGTTATACTGCATAAATAATGATTAGTATTGGTTTGTTCATTTTATAAAATTGAGAAGCTCTTATTCCAATTTTGTCCTTGTGATGATCCAATATATCTCCAAAGCTCCAACCATCCTATATAAATCCTTGTAATAATTTTCCTACCTGAAGTCAAGCTATAACTCGGCGCAAAGACCAAATTATGGTTTATAAAAAGATAAAAATATAGAGGCGCCTGATGAAAATTCATCTAATTTAGAAGAAAAAAAAAAGCTGATTGTATTGTCAAGTCGTGGATTTTAAATTCCATTTCCAAGGAAATAGTCGATGCTTCTTGTAAGTGAATTCCTCCAAGAAGCTTTGGAAAGAAGTTACTCAGAGATTTAGGGAGTGTAATGGTCCTTATCTCTATCAACTGCAAAAGGCAAAAGCAAATTTCGATATTAGTCAAGGCAACGCATCAATAGTGGTTTACTTCAACTCAAAAGGCAGTGTGATGAGCATGCTGTTTTTGTTCCTAATGCAACCTTCTGCTAGTGATACAAAAGAGATTACACTAAAAATGATATGAAGTCTTGCTGATAGTTTTGGCTGGATACTATGACGATGTATGTAATCAGATTCTACTCATGAAGCCTCTGCCTACTGTAAACAAGGTTTACTCAATGTTTCCCAGAGTAGAAAAACAGTAGGGGTACAACTTATTTTCCCAACTCCATTTAGTACTCAGCAATGATCGATAAAGTACCTCGATCAGTGGAGGTGGGAGGTTCAGCAGGACGGGGAACTGGTATCGGTAAGGGTAGAGGCACATACTGAAGAACAAAAGAAGAGAAGGTCTCATCATCGAAAGAATTAAGTCAAGTGGAAACGGAAATGCCGTGAGGTTGATTTGTGACCAATGCAAGGGACCTCAACATTAAATAAATGAGTGATTTAAGTTGTATGGTTACGCTGACTGGAACAAGAAGTTGAGAGATCAGAAGAGAAATCAGTCATCTACAAAAATGAGATCAGCTTTTGAAACGAAATGTATGGCAAGCTGGTAGAACATGAAAAGCATCATATAAGAAAATTACAAAGTACATGGCTGGAAAACAACAAGAAAGTGGTATTTCTCTTAATCCATCACTTGGAAACTTTGCCGAATTAGATGATAAGAACTAAAAACACCGCAGAAAATCAACACACTATTGTTTAACCATGCTAGAGGATATAGGGCCCTTGGATTTGGACACTGGTGCTAGTAAACCTATGTGCACAAAACTTATGTTCAACACCAATTCAGTCTACCCCAATGGCAAAATTAATTAGCAACAAATATCGGAAAGTGCCTATAAAAGAAAAATTGCACTCACAGATGTCTTACATATGCCAAGTTTCAAATACAACTCATTATCTATTGCTCGATTGGAGGCCACATGGGATAGTCCAGCTGGTGGGGAGGTGACAAAGGGACCTCAATGTCCTGAGTCCTAGAATTGGCTGAGTAGGTATGCCCTAAAGACCCCACTTTAGTTAGGTTCTCATTAGAAACAAACCAAAAAAATTAATTGTTCCATTGGCAAAACATTCTTATTTTTTTTTAGCCAGCCTATTGTTTGCTGCAGGACCTAGAAAATGAGAATGTAGTAGCTACTGCCTACTGGAAAGCTAATAAAACTAGTCGCTGCAGCTTCACCTAAAACATTTCAGTTTCACCATATGGTTCTCCAGCATCTTTCTCTAATACTGTTAGTTGATACTGCCCTTAATCTCCAGCATAAACATTGGGGCCGTGCCTTTCCTTTTGCATCACAAAATCTTCATTTGTGGAGAACTCTTGAAATGATTCTAATATACTACTTGCCAAGGATGTGATATTTGCCACAATTTAAAGGGCACAGAATTCCCTTTCTATATGTCGTATTTGTATCTTGGAACTTTTTATTTGATCCATACAGTTCTTTATCCATTATCAAAACATCTTATATGCTCAATAAAGTTGAGGATTATGGTACAGTGATTCACATAATTTTGGACCTATCTTCTCTCTTCTATATTTGGTATACTGCATATACATATAATTGTACTTTTTTTCTTTTACTTTGTTTTGAGGATCTCATCTTACAAAGCTTGGTTATTGATTAATATTCCACTCCATCACCATGAATACACATATCTTACTTGGATTCTCTTAAATTTTACAATTCTCAATTCATACAAGATTGTTCTGAACAGGAAAAGTTATACATTTGTTGTGGGCACTCTATCTTCAAGGTACTCTACATTGGTTTCTGGTAGTCTATCATATGATATGACAAAATTGCACTAAAGCCTTCTACATCTGCTCTAGCAATGAAATATCGTATACCGTAATCTTAAATTTGTTTTCCGGAAAATATAACCTAGGAATTAATCATGCCATTTTCGAAAACTATGAAGATGAAAAACTTCATCTCGAAGCAAACTAAATATTTTAACGCCAAACAGGCTATTCTTACAGAAACACACTACTAGGCACCAACAAAGCGTTCTAAAACCAGTGTTATTCTAACAACAACAAACATAAAAGAATCTTCATTAAAATTAATGTGCACTGTATCACGTGCACACACACACACAAAAAGGAGAAGGCTGATGAATCAATGTACCTATGATATCAGGAATAACCTTCTTTTCCACCAAGACCCGTGCAAACTCCTCAACACTATGATCAGAGCTCTAATGGAACAGCAGCGATCAGAGCATATAAAATGGAGAAATGAGAAGCGGAAGATATAAAATTAGAGATAAATTACCACATCAACATTCATGATGAGGTGCTTGCTACTGTTGGGCTTGCCCTCGGAGGCAGAGACGAGGTCCGAGTGGAGAGCGGAAAGCTTATCCGCGGAGCGAGCGCAGCCGATTATGGAGTGGCCGCGATTGGCCATTTCGAGTGCAAGGGCTCTACCAAGGCCGCGGCTGACCCCAGTTATCAGCACCGTCTTCAGGTTAGTGTCTGTGCCAGTCGCCGGCGATGGCGATGGCGATGGCGCTGGCGCTGTGGTCATTGTCATCCCTTGTCCTCCCGTGCCTGGGTTGGGTTTATTCTGCAAAAGAGACAAGACGTGTTTTTCTAACAGACTACTACGAGTTCAATATTATATATTTTAAATTTAAATATAAAATTATATAAATAAATAAAGGGGTATTTATATATTTGTTAAAAAGTAAGTATATATACAAATTGGTTTATCATATTTGTACAGAAATATAATTTTTTTCTGCATAAAAGCATTTTTTTTTCTGCACAAAATCAATTTGTAATTTATCAATTTTGTGAATTATTTTGTAATTTTTTCATAAGTAAATTATAATAGATATTTAAACTAAATAAAATATAAACTTTAATTAGGTTGAGTATATTATATGATAAAAAAATTATATAAAAATTTCTACCGAAAAAATATTCATTTTTGAAAATTGTAGGGGTCTAAATTCGGCCGGTCGGATTTGGGTTTTTCTTTAAAATTGCGCAATTTGTAATTCTAATTTTTTTTTGCTCTCAAGTGTGTTACAATTTAGGTAAATATGTGTTATTTTAAGATAAAATATGTATTACCACTAGACTAAAAGTTATTTTTTAAACATATTCATTTGTTTAACTTCACCATTGAGTCTCTGACCATTGTTCTACAACAACTCTTTTGTAACCATGTTGTTTAAGCATTATTTGTAAGTTCCATTCCAATGAAATTATTGATTTCCATAGTTGTGTTTTGATTCTCTAACATATCCCCAACTATCTGCTTCCAATATGTAGCACAGTGCAGGCCATTTAGATGGAGAGAGAGGATCAAATGACCCTTCAACACCAGGACAAATTCACAAATAGAATCCATGTGTTTATGTGTTATGTTACAATTAGAGTAAATATGTATTATAATTAGAGTAAATATGTGTTACAATTAGAGTAAATGTGTGTTACTGTATATACAAACATTTATTTGTTCTTAGAAAAATATATATTGCACTTTATATAACATATGTAAGGTATTAAAAGATGTATAGTATATTAACAACATATTATCAACATAAATCAACAAAGAGAATAAAAAATTAATTAAGTAACACATATTTTTTCTTGCAAAATACATATTTTCCTTTAAAAAGTACAAAAATTAATGTTTTAAGGATTAATAACACAGATCTTTCCTAATAGTAAAACATATTTGTCTATATTGTAACATAAATTGGGGGCACAAATCTGGAATTTGTAGCTTGCGTGAATTTTGAAAAAAAAATTCCCAGTTTAGACCCGCAAATTTTTCAAAAATGAATATTTATACGGTAGAAATTTCTACCCAAGTATTGCTCATATTATATATATGGGTGGAGGATATATCAAATATCGATATACCTCACTTGTCGTATAGGAAAAATATCAAATTTATCAAAATTTTCGATATACTGAAATTTTTGGTACGGTATGGTATCGTATCTAAAATTTCGATATGGTAACGGTATATTAATATTGAAATTTCGGAATACTACGATATATCAAAATATTTTCGGTATATCGAAAATATTTCGATATATCGCGGTATACCAAAAATATTTCAGAATATAAAAAATATTCGGTATATCACGTTATACCAAAAATATCAAAAATTTTGGTATACCAAATATACCAAAATTTTTGGTATGTCGTTTTCATACCAAAATTTTCGGTATATTATGACAACGGTATAATTTATTTACATATCGAAATTTTCGGTATGACAATGATATGATATTTTTTTGTATCGAAAATTTCGGTACGATAACTGTGTTAATGAAATCTCCGCAACGGAAGCGTTTATGTGGCTAACGAGTGCGATTTCACTAACAATCGATCATGAACAGTTAAATGGAACTGCAAATTGTTTGATTACGTGAAGATTTCGGCAGAGCTTCGCTGAGGCTAAGAAAACTTGTATTATTATGAAAATGGTGGCCTATTTATAGGCAAATACATAAGCACGTGGTGGCACACGCTTTGCCACGCTTATTCTGAAGCTTACACGTGTCCCTAACCGTCTAAACAAGATAATTACACAAGAAAATTGGCTGAAAATGATGAAAATGTGATCTAGGCGATCTTCTTCAAATCAGGCGAGCAGCACTTCAACCCTGGCGACCAGCACCTTGGGTGAGCAGGTGAGCTACTCGCCAGTTATGAGATTTACAAGGCCTGCTCGCCTATTATGAGCAAATAGGCGAGCAGGTGGGCTAGGCAGGGGGTTGGGCGAGCAGGTGAGCTGCTAGCCCCTTCCTCTTTACACTGCTGCTCGGCCATTTCTTGCTTGTTTGACGATTCTTCTTTTCTCGTATTGATCTTCTTGAACTTTGCCCTTAATCATCATGTTTGATTAGTTGTTTTGAGACACGTCATCCAGTATTCCACTGATTACTTCCTTAATCATCTGGATTAGATTATTGCATCAACAGTTGCCCCCTAGCTTGATGTTTGTTTGAATTTTCAAGAGAAAAACAATCATCGAGCTATTTGGGTTATTCCTGAAGTTTAATCGTAGTACGGAAGTAATCAAGGATTCTTCGTAGCCTGCAAACATTTGGAATACGGATATAGTGAGAAAACCTCCGTGGCCTCGTTAAAAACCTAGCCGTAAACCACCCTTGTGGATAAACCGGTCATAGGAAAAAAGAGATACCAGGGTGTATCCTCATATATCCATGTCCCAAATGATGTAAAACACTATAGAATGGGTTAGTGTATCCTCGTATTGCCAAGATTGGCGATCAACAGCTTCTTTTGATGTATGCGAACATGGACGAGCAGCTCACTAGGCGAGCAGGTGAGCTGCTCGCCTGTAGGTGGCGACTAGCAGGTACAGCGAGCAGTTGAGCTGCTCGCCTATCTCGGTGGGATTCGGGGCGAGGAATGCGAAGCGTCTTTCCCTAGTTTTGCGCGCCACTTCCTTACTTTTAAAATTTTGTGCTTTGGTCCTCGAGAAATTGCAATTAAGGGCACATCCCTTATCTATAAATACTCAAATCAGAACCCTCATTCCTTTCTTTCGTCTTCCTTAAGTTTCCTGTAATTTCGACCGAACTCCGGCGAATCTTCAAAGAAAGGTAGTGAACTCATTCGTCATCCCTCTTCATCTCTTCTTTTATTTTCTTTTTTTCTTGGCTTCTTTCCTTCGGTTATGTCCGATTAGAAATCAGTTTTGGGGAGAAATTCATAGCCGAAAATCCATAGGGGTTTAGGTGTTCTTCGTCGGAATTGGAATCCGGATTGAGTTAGTTGTGATTTTGAGTATTGCTTGTTGCTTTTAACCGATTGTGCATTTGGATTTCTGATTTCGGAGGTTTGCACCGGAAAAATGGCTTTGCCATCATCACCGCTGTCACCTGGTGGTTCACCGTCGCGGAACCCAGAAAAACTCCCGATGGTGGAATCTCCAATCCAAGATTTGTGGGATTACTCCAATTTGGCATGAAACAGGGGCACGGGGAGCGTAGTAATCGGAGTGGAGTCCAGGGAACGCGATCGGGCCGTTCAAGAGAGAAGGCGAGCAGGTGTAATTGCTCGCCAGAGGGTTTCAACTGCTGCTCGCCTGGACGTTGAAGGAGCTGCTCGCCAGGATAGGTGAGCAGGTGCAGCTGCTCGCCCGGATATTCAAAGTGCTGCTCGCCTGGCACCTGAAGGAGCTGCTCGCCTACCTAGGCGAGCAAGTGAAGTTGTTCGCCGGGTTAAACAAAGAGCTGCTCGCCCCAGGCGAACAGGTGCAACTGGTCGCCCACAGCCTTCAGATAGGGATTTGCGAGCGGCTCGTCATGCACAGATTGCTCAACATAGACGATCGGCTTCTCCTCCGCCTGCTAGGAGAAGATTATTATTAGCAGACGAGGACACTGAAGAGGAAACTGATCCGGATGTTCACTCAGTTGATTATGAAGTTTTTGGGACTAGTTCCGCATCTCCTGATAGCGAAGTTGTTCGTGAGGTCTCTGGGGCTCGGGATCAGTCTGGCGAGGTTCCTGAAGCGATTAACCCTGGCGAGGGCGATGCGGGCTCTGACCTTGGAGAAGATTTCGAGCGAGATCCCGGGCCGAGCCAACAGGAGATCTGGGACGATTTGAATCGTATTTACCAACCTTCTGAGCAGCTATCTGAACACACGATTCCAGAGGAAGTTGCACAGGAGATGAGTTGGGTGGTGTATCTAGATCGGTACCGGGATCAGTTCATTCGACCTCGAATTCCCCCGGTATCTTATAAGAAAACGGTATATGCCGCCACCACTCATCAAAGTCTGTTGACAGAGGACGACTTAACTGCTCTCCGGGATGAGTATAAGATCCCGCTTGACATTCACATGTATGTTCCTCGTGACTGCGAACGTACTGATCGGCCACCACCAAGGTGTACTGCACTAAATATTGATATCCTCGAGGCCGGATTTCCACTTCCGCTGCATCCGGTGATTGGCCAATTTTGATGGATACCAACTTAGCAATTACCCAGATTACACCAAATGGATGGAATAATCTGCTAGGTTTCTTGACTGTGATGGGATTGAAGGGATACCCCAATCGCTTGACGGCACCGGAGATTCATTATGCCATGATGATCTCGGTCAGCGGCGACGATGCATATGGCTACTATTATGTGAAAGCCCTGGCAGGAATGAAGATTGTGGAGTTGCTTCCAAATAAAGTGAAACGGTGGAGGGATCAGTTTTTCTTTATTGGCGGGGATTAGCGCGCCTCCACATCTTATACTGGCTCCAGAGAGAGAATTAGGACTCCGGAAGAGTACGGAGAATTGAAATGTAAGTGGCATTCTCCATGCGTCTTTTGTTCCGGAATTCACTAATGTAAACTTTACTTCTTTGCAGGTCCGAGGCTTCCGAAGTGGGGACCGAAGGGTGTTTCTGATTTGTTCCTCTATGCGCTTTCCAACGCTGCTTATCGCCGTGAGCCATATCGGACGGTGAAACATTTGTCAAGTAAGCACTGCAGACGTGTAGCCGATTTAATCACTAGTCCGCATCACCTCGCCACTCAAGCTCCGCTTCCAGAAGGTTGATATCGTCTGCTCGTTACCATTTCCTTGATCCGTTCATTATTTTAATAATAAGTTTTCTGTGATAGATCAAGGAGTTACGGTCGCGATTCCTCCAGAGTTTCACGCTTTTTGCCGCCGAGTTCGAGATCTTGACTCCGGATTGAATAGGTGCGCAATGGATCCTCCAGTGGCATTGCTTAGGCTACGAAGGAGGATGGGAACCAAGCTTTCGGTGCAACAGCCAGTTGCGCCACCTCCTGCTGCCCCTGCTGCTGATCCACCAGCTCGGAAGAGCCCACCTAAGAAGTCCTCCAAACAGTCCAGGAAAGGGGGCAATTCTTCCGCTGGTCGTGAAGAGGATGCCGATCGGCAGAAGAAGAAAAGCAAGACTGTCGTGCCCGCCGGATCTGATCGCCCCCCTGTCGATCCTCGATCTGAGGGCTCTCGCGATCAACCTCCACTCTCTTCCCGCGAGCCAGGCTTCCGCCGAGATGACTCCTATCTCGGATGGGACCGGGAAATTCGAGATTCGTAAGTTCTTATTCTTCCTCATTACTTTGCATTCAAAATATCATTTTACTCATGCGATCTTTATTCTTTCCAGTTATCATCCAAGTGATCATCCTTTCCGCTGCGATGCACTTCATCAGGCTGCTTGCTCTAAGGTGTCAGGGTATACAGGCGATATTCCTGATCAGGACGTTCAAAGGGCCACCGAGTTCGTTGCTCAGTCTTGGAGCAGAACAAGCGATCGCCTGGTCCGTCAACAAGACGTGAGTGATAACTTGCTCCTAGGTGGGATGTTTGCCAGTTCCGTTGCCATCACAATCCAACGGGCCCTAGATCAGGTACTTGATCTCAAAAGAGAAAATTGCAGAGCTGAGGATGAGCGGAAAGAGGATAAAAAAGCTCTGAAGGCAAAAGATGATGAGTTGGCTCGAGCAGAACTCAAGATCAAGAGCACATTGGAGTCAGAGAACAATGCTCTTCAGAACGTTAAGAAGCTCCAGTATAGCAACCGGAACCTCGATGAGCAATTGACTGCAGCTACTGAAGGCATTGCTCGTCTCAAGGCTGAGAATGCTGACGTGAACCAGAAGTATCATGATGCTCTGGATCAGGTCTTGGGGCTGGAGAAAGAGAAGGCTGCACTTCAGAACACGATGGAGTGCATGTATCCCGAAGAGGAATTTTTGGAGCAAACGGGTGAAGCAGCTAATTTTGGATACGTCTGCGCATATTCTGAGAGCATCCGAGCGATCCGCGCTGTTGAGAAAGTGGGGTCGGAGATATCGAAAATGATGATGAAGAAATTGTCCGACTTTCTCCGTGCCAATCCGCCTGCCAAGTCGCAACCTCTTCCGCTGGCTGATTTAGTGGACTTGGGACTTGACTTGGGATTTTTGGGAGACGGGTACACCATTGAGTGGCCTCAACCTCGATCACAATCCGCTCCTGACACTCCCATAAATGCTGTCGTTGCCGGGACTTCTGCTACCGCTCGAGAGTCTGTCAACGTTGCTGAAGCTTCTCCTGAAGAAGGTCGTCAGGAGAGAGAGAATGAGATCGCCATGTCTTACATCCAGACTCCTCCCGGTAACGATACAACGGCTCTTGAGGTTCCGACATCTGCTGCCGCTGACACTACTGCCCCCGCTCTCGACTAGGGTCGTTGTTTGCCTGGTGTCCTATCTGTTTTGGACATCAGTTTTGCTCTTGCACTTTTGTTTCTTGTTGCATCTTTACTTTCCGTTTTTCATTTTCAGAATATTGCTCGAACTTTCTATCTTTTGCTGTACTTCTTTTTGCTTCAATGAAGGATGTTTTTTGAACGTACTCATTTGTTTTAGTGAACTCTTATGAAATGTTATTTCTGTCTACTGTTACATATCGCCTTTCGCGTCTGCTGGGTCTTTAAGTCGTTTCGCTTCGCCTCTCTCTGGGCACGAGACGAATAAGACACTCGGGCGGAAATGGGCCATCAGGAAGCATTCACTTCGTCCTCGGGAGCGTACCTGCGTCCCTCTGGTGGACATGAATCGAAGTCCTGGTATTACCGGGTGCATCTACTCTGCTATCCTCCAGATCGTACGCAACGTCCTCTGGAGGGGCATCTCTGATGCACACTCAGGTCCCTCTGTGAGTGGTCTCTCGGGGTTCTCACGCTCGGTTCTTATTCGGGAGTGATTAGGCATTTCAACGCCATTACCCAAAGAAGAGCGTTGGTATGCTTGTGCTCTCTCTAGTGCTGGACGTACATGCATCGTACAATGCCATTTTATCTCTGCACAAAGAGCGTGCTCGACCAGCAGAGTCGGGGCTCTAACTGGAGCTCATTTTGACCCTCTTTAGCCACTTATGAGTTAGGCAACTTCAGCTAGATTGCGAACTTCTCAACAAAAGCCCGTCTATAGCATTTATAATCTGTTCTAAAACAAAACGTACATTTACATCTTCTATCGACAAAATTTCTCCTATTGATAGAATTTTTTCAAGTGAGCAGTATTCCACGTGTACGAAGATGGTACCCCGTCCATGTCTTCCAACTCGCAAGTCCCATTCGACCAACTTTGCGAAACGCTAAATGATCCTTCCCAGCCTGGTCCAAAAGTTCCGGATGGAGTGGATAGAATCTTCCGCAGGACTAGATCTCCTTCTTGGAAACTTCTGACCTTGACTCGTGAATTGTAATACCGGGTAGCGCATTGTTTGTACGCTGCATTGCGCACTTCTGCCGCCGTCCGCTTCTCTTCCAGGAAATCTTTTTCGATTGCAACGGCTTCATCATTCTCTTTCTCATCATACGAACCCGCCATGTTGGATTCTGTAGTTCCACTGGTACCATTGCTTCGACGCTGTACGCCATTGCGAACGGAGTTTCACCTATGCTTGTCCTGAATGACGTACAGCATGACCACAACACTTCCGGGAGTTCTTCTGACCAGCTTCCTTTTTTCTCTGTCAGGCGAAGTTTTAATGTCCGCTTGATGATTTTGTTGATAGCTTCGACCTGGCCGTTGGACTGTGGATGATATGGGGTCGAGTAATACTTCTTGATTCCCCAAGTATTACAGAACTCTCGGATTTTCTTCCCGTCAAATTGTGGCCCATTATCAGTTACAATTGATCGAGGTAAACCAAATCTGCAAATCAGGTTTTTCCAGATAAAGTTGATCATTTTTTCCTGAGTGACTATCACCAGCTATTCGACTTCGGCCCACTTGGTGAAGTAATCCACGGCAACCACTGCGAACTTCACGCTTCCTTTCCCGGGTGGGAATGGTCCGATGATGTCGATACCCTACTTGGCGAATGGCCAAGGACCGTAGACAGCTTTCATCTCTTGTGGAGGAATATGAATGTTGGGGGCGAACATTTGGCATTTGCGACATTTCTTCGCAAATGAGATGGCGTCTTCTTTCAGAGTAGGCCAATAATATCCTTGCCTCATGGTTTTGTGCGCCAGTGCTCGTCCTGCAACATGACTTCTGCATATTCCCTCGTGGATTTCGTCGAGGATTCCCATCCCTGCTTCTGTGAAACGCATTTGAGTAGGGGTGACGAAAATCCTCTCTTATACAAATGTCCATCGATCAATACGTAACGTGCTGCTTGCTTGACCAGGTGAACCGCCGCCCAAGGATCTTCGGGCCGTTCTCCTGTTGTCAGATACTTCCTCAGATCTTTCTTCCAGTCGTCATCTTTCTCCTCCATCTCCTGCCCCCCATTTAACGTTTGATTTATCTGATAATCAAAGGTTGAAGGATTATCGAGTCTGGTGATGACGACTTCCATTATCTCTGTTGCCCCCTGGCTGGATGCTAATCGGGCTAAGGCGTCTGCTTGAGTGTTCTCGAGTCGAGGTATCTATTCAATGTATGCTTGCTGAAATATTGATATCAGATGAGCCACTATCTTCTGGTATAAAATCATGTGTTCGTCTTTGGCTTCGAATTCTCCTCGAACTTGAGAAACGATGAGTTGTGAATCGCCAAAAATCTGTACTCTCTTAACTCCGATAGCCAATGTAAGTCTGAGTCCGGCAATCAACGCTTCGTACTCAGCTTCATTGTTGGTTGCCAGGAAAGCAAATCTTATCGCTGACGTGAACACCTGTTGGTCAGGGCTTATTAACACCACACCTGCCCCTGATGCCAAGTTGGTAGACGAACCATCTACGTACAGGTGCCACGGATGTTCAAGATCTCTCGTCAGTTCCGATGGATAGGTCAGCTCTACAATGAAATCAGCCAGAGCTTGTCCCTTTATCGCCGTTCTTGTTGCGTACGTGATGCTAAATTGGCTGATTTCCAATGACCATTTCACCAATCTTCCCGCTGTATCGGGGCGATGTAGAATTTGCCGTAGAGGGAACGTTGTAAGTACTTCTACTTGGTGGTCGTAGAAGTACGGTCGCAACTTGCGCGTGCTCATGACTAATGCGTATGCCAGTTTCTCCGTTGGAGAATACCGGACTTCGGCTTCATGTAGAGCCTGACTGACGTAGTAGATCGGGGAATGGAACTTGCCTTCGGCGCGCACAAGCACCGAACTTATTGCTACCTCTGACGCCGCGAGGTAGAGGTAGAGCTTTTCATCCGGAACTGGTTTAGACAAAATTTGTGTATTGCCCAGAGACTCTTTGATTTTCTCAAATTCTCTCTAGCAATCTCTTGTCCACACAAAATTATTTTTCTTCTTCTTCATGGCTTCAAAGAATGGCCGATATTTATCTCCAGAATGCGAGATAAAATGATTCAACGCTGCCAAACATCTTGTAAGACGTTGAACCTTTCGCACTGAATCAGGAGGCTTCATATCGATTATGGCTTTGACTTTAGTTGGATTAACCTCGATTCCGCGTTGACTGACCAGATGTCCCAAGAACTTTCCCGAATGAATTCCAAAACTATTTTTCTTCGGGTTAAGCTTCATGTTGTAAGCGCGGAGTATTTGGAATGTTTGTGAAAGGTGTTTAAGATGGTCTTCCTTGTGCAAGCTCTTTACAATATCGTCCACGTAGACTTCAGTTGAGCGGCCGATATGCTCGTCAAACATCTTGTTCACCAATCGTTGATAGGTGGCTCCAGCGTTGATCAAGCCGAATGGCATCCTATCCCAACAATAAAGGTTTTTGTTGGTATAGAATGCGGTATGCTCCTGATCGTTAGGATGTAGCGCAATCTGGTGATATCCCACAAATGCATCCATGAAAGTCATGAGTTCGTGCCCTGCTGTGTTATCAACCAGATGATCAATGTGAGGGAGTGGAAAGTTGTCCTTTGGGCAGGCGTCATTCAGATCAGTAAAGTCGATGCAGAGTCTCCATGTGCCATTGGGTTTACGAACAAGGACGGGGTTCGCAACCCATTGTGGGCACAAGGCTTCGTGTATCAACTTGTTGTCCAGTAGCTTCTTGACCTCCGTTGTCAACGCCTCATACTTGTCAGGCCCAAATTTTCGTCTTTTTTGGCGAATCGGTCGGCGTGGTGGATCAATATTAAGTCGATGACAGGCATGTTTGGTAGGAATACCTGTCATATCTGAATGAGACCATGCAAAAACGTCCAAGTTATTTTTCAAGAAAGTTATCATTCTTGTTCTGTATGGCTCCTGCAGTTCAGATCCGATGAAGAGTTCTAGATCTTCTTTATCTGGATAAGCTTGGATAGATGTTAACTCTTCCATTGGTGTAGCCCGTTTTCGCTTCTCTTTCCACCTCGGATCCAGTATGGGTCCGTCCACGTTTATTTCATCTTCAATCTCCATCGGTTCACTTTCAAGTCTAGGTTTGAAATCTTGACTGAGTAGGCATTCATTTGGGTGTACGCCCTCGAAATGCCTTTCAGTCTGATTCCCCTAAGACCTGCGTGGTTGGATCTTGTGCATTTTCTGGTATGAGTCTAGGTTCGGCATCTCGGCGGAGTAGACGTTCATCTGGGCGTTCGCCCTCAAAATGCCTTTCCGCCTCCGATTCCCCTAGGACTTGTACCATAGGAATTGGAGCACTCTCTGATACGTGAACTGGGTCATCGACCTCCATTGGTTCTGCTCCTGCTTGGGAAGCGTTCAATGTCTCTGGTTCTAGTTCAGCGTTTGGGGGAGGACTCTCGATTATGTGTATATGAGTGACCGATGGCGTGTTCTGAAGTAGACATTCTCGGGCTTTCTTCTGATCGCCCTTCATTGTGCCAGCTCCGTTTGGTGTCGGGAATTTTATACAGTAGTAGTAAGTCGAACAGGCAGCTTTAAATTCATGTAAAAAGGGTCGACCAAGGAACCCATTATAGGAGGATGACTGGTCTACAACGAGAAAGTCTACTTGTCTCGTCATCCTCCTATTGGGGTCGTCGA
Source organism: Prunella vulgaris (assembly GCA_026898435.1). Lineage (NCBI taxonomy): Eukaryota > Viridiplantae > Streptophyta > Magnoliopsida > Lamiales > Lamiaceae > Prunella > Prunella vulgaris. The sequence continues at coordinate 540,060 of JAPKLY010000280.1, read as the reverse complement.
CTGATACAAGTTCAACAGATAAACGTATAGTGCCTAGGGGAATAGTAGCTGCATTCCCGAATCCTATAATTCTGTGATTACAAAGCTCAATATAGGATTTGTAGTCCCCTATCTGGTCTAAAGTAGTTTTGAACAGAATGTTCGTATATGCTCCAGTATCGACCAGCAACTTGTGAACTCGTGCATTCATGATGTTTGCGCTAATGACCAGGGAATCATTGTGTGGGGTCATTATTCCTTCCAAGTCCTTCTGTGAAAAAGTCAGTTCTGCAGTGGGCTTGGTAAAGGGTCCTGCCTCGGTCTCCTTGATCTGGTCGATAGCGCGTAATTCTGCCTTCTTCTGCCTCTTCGACGGAGGTGGCCTTCCATCTATACAGCCTCCGGCTCGGCCAACCTCAGGCTCCAAAACGTAAACATCCCGCACTGGACCTGGCGGGGGAAGTAGGGCTTGTTGTTCCTGCCGGCATCTCGGTCCGGCTCCTTCTTCGTTCTCATTCTGGTTCTCATTGTCTTCTCCATTTGCCCTTCGATCTGGCGCACGTGGTCTCTTTCCAGGGGCTCATTTCACAAATTCTGACAACTTACCTTCTTCGTAAAACCTCCACAACTGTTTCAGGAGATCTTGACACTCGCTTGTGAAATGTCTCGTCGCCTGATGATAGGCGCAGTACTTGTTTCTGTTCGTTCTCCACGGATCCACCTTGATTTTTTTTACCGGTGGCAACTCTCCAGTTCCCTTGACCGTGTTGAAAAGTTGGTCAATAGACACAGTCATCTCCTGGTTTAGTTTTTCCGCCAACTCGGTTCCTTCGAATGACTTCAAGTTTCTGGGGGTTCGGTACCTTCCCCCACTTCCCCTGACCAGGGCCTTCGCCTTTGGTACTTCCTTAACCTCTCCCATGGATTTCTTCAGGGCTTCTTGCATGGCCACATATATCCCGGCCCTGCTCCGAAACTCCGCATAAGTTGTCAGACACGCTAGCTGCATCTCTTTCCATAAATCTGATCCTTTCTTCAATCCTGCCATTGTGGTAATCACCTTGGTATCTTCGCTGACTGGCTCTCCCTCTAGCAAAATCTTGTCTAACCGTTCGAGGAATTGTTGATTAGATTCCTCCGATTCCTGGGTAAGATTTACCAGTCGATGCTTCTGCGTAAAACAGGACGCTGCCCCAGAAAAGTGCAATAAAAACTCTTGGCTTAACTACATGAAAGAAGTGATTGATGCAGGGGGCATCGCGGTGAACCATCGGTGTGCATGATCTCCAAGTGTAAGAGGAAAGTTCCTACACTGGGTCGCATCAGATGCTCCCATAGAAATCATGTAATCTATAAACTTGGACACGTGCACCTTCGGATCTGACGTTCCTTCATACAGATTAGAAGCCGGGAACTGAATCTTCGGCTGAACAGGCGCCGAAAGTATTGCTGCTGACAGGGGTTAAACTGGGATCTGTATCGCCGGGTTGCTCTCTGGGCGTAATGAGACTTTGACCTGAAGGTCTTCAATGGCCTTCTTCATTGATTGTAAGATTTCATCCGAGGCCTCCGCACCTCGACGGGGTACCTGTTCTTCTCGCTCTTGGCGAGGGGAGCCGGACATCCGGTCACTCTGGTGCGACCTCGCTGGAATCATACTTGCCTTGCATATGCCTTCAGGGCCAAGTCTTTCTGCCGCCGGCCAGCGTAGTCTTTCTCGGATTGTATGCTGTCTTCCTTGATCTGGATCAGGCATTCTACTGGGTCTCCCTCGATCTACCTCTGGTGCTCCATCAGGTCTCCTTTGGTCTACTTCTGGAACTCTACTAGGGGGTCGGTAGGTCATCACAGATGGGCCCTGTGACCTGTATTCCCGTTGTTCAACAGGCCTACTTTGCAGGGTTCCCTGACTTGACTCGTCCATCACACACCGCGCTCTTCCTCTTTGTGGGCCCAAACGATCCGCTCCTTGTGGGCCTAGACGATCCTCCATTCTTGGCCCCAATCGGTCGGTCACCTTCAGCTTCCCACGCTCCTCACGCCTTCTTCTTTGTATGCTATCAGCCTCGGTCTCTGGTAAATACTGATCGACCCGTTGAAGAACGAGCCTCTGATCAGGTTGAGTACTAGACGGATCGGCTGCACCTTGTTGCTGCTCCTTTAGCACTCTGCAAAGAGCCGTCACGCGTGAAATGTCTTCTGGGTTCTGCAGGAATGGGAGTAATTCAGATAACCCCTGCATATAGTTCTGTCCGACTTGAGCTGCCGGGACTCCAGTTGGTTCAACTTGTTGTTGAGTTCCTACGACACCTTGGACTGCTGTAGAATGTTCAGGTGTCGGGGTTCTCTGATTGGGCTGGTTATTATTCCTCCCGTGAGACGTCATCCTTGGTTGTGAAACTTCCCTCGACATTTTACGTAATGTCAACTCCTTTCTATGAAGCAGATTAAATTATTGTGGAGCTGGATACACAGATAGACAAGCAGCTGAAAATAGGCGACCAGCAGTTCTGGCGAACAGCTGAGCTGGTGGGCAAGCCGAGCAGGTGAAACAGGCGACCAGGTGAGCATGTGAACAGGCGACCAGGTGAAAACAGGCGACCAGGTGTGAAAACAGGCGACCAGGTGGATTTTCTTCAGCCTTCAAGCGAACAACTTGTGCTCCTTCAAACCTTCAAGCGAGCAGGTGTATATCTTCAAGTATTCAAGCGAGCAGGTGTGTATCTTCAAGCGAGCAGGTGGTGAATCTTCATCACAAACCCAAATTTTGCAGTTTCCACTCCAGAATCCTTCAAATTCCAGCAACCGGAGGTTCGAGCCCTCCTTCTAGCGCCAAATTGTTAATGAAATCTCCGCAACGGAAGCGTTTATGTGGCTAACGAGTGCGATTTCACTAACAATCGATCAAGAACAGTTAAATGGAACTGTAAATTGCTTGATTACGTGAAGATTTCGGCAGAGCTTTGCTGAGGCTAAGAAAACTTGTATTATTATGAAAATGGTGGCCTATTTATAGGCAAATACATAAGCAGGTGGTGGCACACGCTTTGCCACGCTTATTCTGAAGCTTACACGTGTCCCTAACCGCCTAAACAAGATAATTACACAAGAAAATTGGCTGAAAATGATAAAAATGTGATCTGGGTGATCTTCTTCAAATCAGGCGAGCAGCACTTCAACCCTGGCGACCAGCACCTTGGGCGAGCAGGTGAGCTGCTCGCCAATTATGAGATTTACAAGGCCTGCTCGCCTATTATGAGCAAATAGGCGAGCAGGTGAGCTGCTCACCCCTTCCTCTTTGCACTACTGCTCGGCAATTTCTTGCTTGTTTGACGATTCTTCTTTTCTCGTATTGATCTTCTTGAACGTTGCCCTTAATCATCATGTTTGATTAGTTGTTTTGGGACACGTCATCCGGTATTCCACTGATTACTTCCTTAATCATCTGGATTAGATTATTGCATCAACAAACGGTATAGCAAAAAAAATTTGGTATGTCGTACTGTCCACCCCTAATTATAAACATGCTACTCAATTCTTTTGAACAAAATATTTCTTTAGCGACCAAAATAAATATAAACTAAATTTTTTTTATCAATTTATCTATTAATTATATTAAATTTCTTTTACCATTGTTATTTTTCTTTAATATGAAAAAATAATATTGTATATGAGTTTATGAAAATATTTAATCAATCATATAATTTTAAAATTATGTGATAAAATTCATAAAAATAATTTATTTTTTACGTAAGCTACATAATCTAAGGAAAAGCATTTAAATTTCAATCGTATAATTAAAGTCAATAAATAATCACTTTTATAATAACAAAATATATATTTCAAAAATTCAGGATTGGAATTGATGTCCTTTCATTGATTCCTCCTAAATTGTATTGATTTATCCTAAATATTTCATTTCAATTGTAATTTGGTTATTCACCATGTACGAGGATCCCCCTAAGCATTCATGGCTGAATGGTTGAAGCGTCCAACTCATAATTGGCGAATTTGTATGTTCAATTCCTACTGGATGCACGCCAATGGAACCCTTCATTAAGTCAATTGGAATTGGCTCTGTATCAATGGAATCTCATCATCCATACATAACGAATTTGTGTAGTATATTCATATCATAGTATATGAATAGTAAGAAATAGCATTCTTATTGAGACTGAAACTCATAGGGAAGAAATTTGATTTATGGATGGAATCAGCAGTATTTGCTGACAAAAGTATTCGGTTATTGGGAAAAAATTAATATACTTCTAATGTCGAATCAGGATGCTTGATTGACTAGTCAATGAATCATAATAGAGTGTGTCAAATAAAGATATTCTTCATTTCTCACTAAGTATCTACAGACTCCCACTGTAGCTGTTTTCCTAGATATGTTCCGCATCGCTCTTATTCTCATAGCTATTGGTAACACGCTAAAGTAGCAACACTAAAGTGTAGTTTTAGAAATATAGGAGAAAGTCCCAAGGGTAAGTGTAATTTAGGACTCACACATAATAAAAAAACAGAGAGTTATTTTTCTCATTTCATTTTAGGGTCAAAAGCACATGTTATTTCTCAATGAACACATATCACGATGTCTGTAAGGGGGTTTTTGTTTACGGATGGCCCCATCCGGATGAGGGATGGATTTTCCACCATCCCATCCATTTTTCGGACTTGCACATCCCATCCCATCCAAAATACACATCCACCCCCTATTATACATCTATAAACCTATTTCACATAATTCAATATCAATCATTACTCCACTAACTAACAATAATAAAATAATACATCATCATCTCTAAAAAGTATTAATTTGACATAAAGTTTCATCCACCCCCACCACATCCAATTCAAACCAAACACAAATTTACTATTCATGGGATTTGCCACATCCACTTTTTTTCTCCATCCGGATGTGTTTCATCCACCTCTAGACGTAAACAAACACTACCTAAACGTATGTCTTATCTAAACTTGACATCATGTAAATTTACAAATCAAATACATTCTATACACTTAACCTAGATATCCACCCACATATGTTTAGGATACCTGTAAAATTTAGCTTCATAACAAGTTAGATAGATTCGTGGTTGAAATCTATCTCGACTATATTTATCGATATAATCTCATCTCTGAACACCCACTTGGTCAGAGGCGATTGCTCGTGTGAGAGGGTCAATCATAACTTATCGACATACATATTACACATAATTGTATCATACATAATTTATAAAACACTGACAGTTACAATTTAAACTGTCAATTAACACCTTCAATATCCTAATCGAATTGCATTGAATTCTATGTAAACTCAAAAACTCTAACATGTTCCATGAACATATCACTAGTAATAAGTTTGGTAAAATGATCTGCGAACATTAATCGACTAGAAATGTATCGTAGAATCACTTTGTTTATCGACTGAATCACTAACAAAGATTGCACTTTGTATTGATATATTTGGTTCTTCCTAAATATTTTGCATTCCTTGTGTAAGCCATGATTACTTAATTATTACAATGAATCGACACAACTCCCACTGGGGTGTTTGTATCCTCCAAAAATTTTAGGAATCTCAACCAAATAATATTTCTTGTACTGTAGAAAACACATGGTTCAACATCCAATGCGAACAGTGCTATGCAAGTTTAATTCTTGCTACACTATGAGATTGCTCCATTGTTGAGCGATAAGACTTAACTAGAAATTGATTTTCGTTTCGACTATATCACCACTCCAATCCACGTCTATATACTCATTAAGTGTCATTTGGTTTCCTTGACAATAAAAGAAATAATCTAATGTCCCTTTTTAGATATTTGAAAAATCCTCTTCACTGTCCCAGGATTAGAAAGACATCTGTTAGGTAGACCAATGGCTTAATAGATGTCTGATTTACGTATGAAATTTTGGAAAACTCTTTCGTTTCTTCTTGAGTCTCGGGACACACATCTTGACTCAAATACTTGCCTCTACAACAGGAGTATCCAGTGGCTTGAAGATGTCCATCTTGGGATGTTCAAAGACTTTCTTGAACTAAGTCTTTTAAAGACACTTCAAAAATTTCTTTGAACGCTCCTCATGGATCTTGCCATCAATTATGTACACTACCTCACCCTTTTCATTTTGGAATACTTTTTATTTTTTCCGCCTAACAGTATATCATCCACATACAGAGATAGAATCACAAAACAATTCTTAGAACGTTTAACATTCACACAGTGCTCTTCGTTTTCTCTAAACAAAGTTGAAAGAGATAAACATCGAGTGAAAACTCTAAATACCACTACTCTCGAGGATTACTTGAGTCTATAAATCGACTTATCAATTTATGAATTTTATCCTCTTGTTCTTGAAGAATAAGTCCTACAACACCATATAGATTTCATCTTCTAATTCTCCCACTGAGAAAAATAATCTTAACGTCCATTTGATGTAATTCTAATCCTATACTAGCTACTATAGCTAGAAGTAGATGAATTGAGGCAAATCTCACTATAGGTGAAAAGATTTTACCCTTCAGTAGAGTATATCATTTTGTTGCCACCAAGTGATTTTCAAATCTCCCTTATTGAGTCATTTGATTACGTATAATCTTGAGAATCCAGTTATCCCAATAATTTATCGTCCATATAGAAGCTCTACAAGTTCGCAGATTCGTTTAGACTTCATAGACATCAATTTACTTCTATTGTTTTCTTTTAATTTCTGGAGAAACAAAGAAATCTTGTCCTTCTATGTCATAATGTCTCTTGAGCACTTATTTCTTTAAAATTTTTCGAGGGTAATTTATCACCATATTGAAGAATCACTAAATCCTCAATAGGTAAACATCACTAGCAAATATCTATCAAATATCCACATAATCAACTCATAAACTTCTCCCACTTGGATCAGATAGATTTTGGCTTTTTTAATCTCGAAAAATTGTTCAGCATTTCCAATGCCAACTTTATCAGGAAAACTTAATTTCAGAAAATATGTATTATGCAATTTCTTATCAGTCATGCTCCCATTGAAGCTCCTATGATCACGTATCCCTTAGAATTTTCACAGTATCCTATGAAGACACTCTTAATAACTAAGACGCAACTTTCCACATTTTTTTGAAAAATCACGTGTGAAGGTTGCATATCCCGATATTCTAAGGTTACTCAAGAAACAAGTTTTCTACCTGTCCTAAATCACATGGAGTTGAAGCAATAGACTTAGAAGACACTTGATTAAGCACATAAGCTACATTAAGCAACGTATCTTTCTAAAAAGATATGTAATTTAGCTTGTGCGAACATGGATCTTAATATTTCTAACAATGTCTTATTCATTCTTTCGTCAACACGAAATCAATTATTTCTATAAAGGATAGTCAATTGTCGGATAACCCTTTTTCATTACACAATTCCTCGAATTGTTTAGATAGAGTTTCACGTCTCCTATCAGTTTTCTCAATTTTGATAGTCACGTAATTTTGATTTTCAACTTGTTTAGTCACGTCAAAACATGAATCGTCAACATTAAATATAATGAAATGGGAAATTCCATCTCGTGCCCTTATTTAATAGGAACTCATATGCCAAAAAATAATAGCAATAGAAATTCAGCTCTAATAGCTTTTCAAATGGTTTTGAGTCATTTAACAAGCAAGAAATGTTCGTATTTGGATAACTCGACTTTGATTACAGATTCAACAATCTTTATATCACAAGTCTGTTCATCCTATCTTGCCAAAAAATGACCTAAACTAGTATGAAAAAACATGTCAATCAGTTAAGCATCAGTAGAGAACAAGCATTCAGTAGATACGAACTGAATTCATAATAACTAAAAGATGTTCTTTCGCAATCCAAAGCCATAAAGCCGTTAATTATAAGTCCAAGCACCATAACATTCATCATTAATGCGAATAACAATCATGTCTTAAAAAATAACAATACATTGTATCTCAAAACAAGCAAGCATGAATGAAATAGAAAATGATAAAGCGTAATTTAAGGAGCTATTTGAATATCTTGTAGAATAAAAAGTATGACCCTTTTAGAGTCAATTCTGCAAGACACAAGTCTTTGACTTTGACTCAAGCATTATATCCTACTCAAATCCATCGTTTATCTACAATGGCTCCTCTGTCTGCGGTTTTTCGGTCTGTTGTCTCTGGATCTTCAGTCTAAAAGGATAAGATTCAACTAAAAATAGTATTTGGAGACATTTTCAAATTTTCAAAAAAATTAGAATTAGATGGATTTTCTTTGTCCCATCAGGGCTCAGGGCATTCATTTGCATAGTTTCCACGCTCACGATAGTTGTAGCATGTCATTTTGCTCTTATCCTTTTTATTTTTTTAACACGCTTCTTATTTCTTTCCATATTGATTGCTTTGTCTATGGTATTATTATCATACCACCCACTATCCAATCGATTATCCTTCTTTCCTTTCCTACAGTTCCATTTTTGTTTAAAGTCCAAAGCTTTTTTTAAACTAGAACTAACAAAGAAAATATCAGAAGGAGACTTAGCATCACCAAGCCTTTCAACCTCTAGCTGATAAGCTGCTTCACTAATACTCTCATTGTAAGTCATATCAACTTTGAGGTGATTCCAATGATCTGGTAGTGAGCAGACTAGAGCTTGAATTTGGTATTCATCAGAAAGATTATGACCAGCTTGTTCAAGTTTAGCGATCATATTAGAAATTTCCTTCAGATGTTGTCTAACATTGTGATCACTAAACTAAGCGGAAAATCTCGTGTCATGGGACTTTTCTTTTTCCACACAAGATAAGTTTTCTAGTCCTTTCTTCTCCGATTCTCAATCCCAAGGCCCGGGTCAGACATTTCTAGGTTGATCGCATCCAATACTCTTTTCTTATCCAAAACATACCAAATTTTGCGACGCCAGATATTGTAATTGTAACCACTGAGTATCTAACTCTCATGGAAATCAGTGAAACATTCTATCAATGTCATTATCTTAAACATTAAAGTGAGTCACTATGTTAATATTTTAGGCAAATTTATTAATATAGAGGTGTTTTAAGGATATATTATGAAAATAGGGAAAGAAAGAAGAGATTTATGAAAATAAAGCCAGTCGATACTGGTAGTACCGACTGGTGATGTGGACCAGCATAGATTCCCTTTCCTTGGGGAAGGTGCTCCAGTCGGCACTCTCACAACCGACTGGAGGGGACAACTATTAAAGATTGTGAGAAGCAGCCGGGATGGAAATGAACATGGAATGACTTTGAATTGTTGTTGCTATCCGATGAAGTGGGTAATTTCGACGGATTTGGCAGTGACTCAGTGAATGGCTTGACGGTGAGAATTGATTTCGGAAACCATGGCTGTTGTTGGCTTTCTGGTGGATGGTGGTGGCAAGTTTGGGTTGCTTCTGTGCTTTTCCGGCTTGGAGCTTTAAAGGTGGTGATGAACTCCAGGTATGTGACTTTTTCATTTTCATGGTTGTAAATGGTTTCCAATGACTGATGATAAAATATTATATTAAATAATTATTTTATATATTTTATTTTATTTTTCTTGCTAATTTTTTAAAACTTTCGTAGTAATTATACGTTAATTCAGTAAAAGTAGTTGGGGTTATATCACATTGAGAATTTGTGGGAGGATTTGTTACCACTTTTACCACGTCCACCTATTTCTTTTGAGATTTCATTGATTAATATTTTTTAATTTATGTTTACTATTTATTTAAATTATTCTGCAAGATTAAATGTGATTTAAGTTTAAGATTAGATTTTTTTTACGAAAAGTTTAAGATTAGATTTGATTTAAGATGTATTTACATATTTTGACCAATAAGTTACCTCTTATCATAAATAAACATTTTCAAATTATTATTAGAAAATTGAATTATTATATGAAAAATATTGGAGTTTTCTTTTCTTTTTTTAATTCGTCATTCTTGCATTTTCTCGTTTCCAAAAATCCACAAAAAAAAAATCATGTGTTTAACTCCTGTTAACAAATTTCTCTAAGTTTATGGAGAAAACCAAGTTCAAAGTTTTTTATTAACATTAATTTTTAAATTTAATAAATTGGACAGTTTCTAAGAAAAATTAAAATATTAAAATATGTAGGACGAGTAAAAATTTATATATTAAGAATTATTTATTTTTATTTTTATTTTTTGCTTTCGATCAGTTTATGTTGATTTTAAGAACTATGAATAAAAATGCTTCATCCTTAAAAAAACACAATTAATGTTGCAACCAAGTTTTAGACGTCGAAAATTGCAAGGTTGCCGCATCAAGCCACTTATGGCCAAATCCGTCGAAATTGTCCACTTCACCGGAATCTATGGCTGCTCCGCAAGCTTTGTCGATGGAGTTTGTACAACAACAACACTTCAAAGCCGTTCCATGTAAGAGTGGTGCTCATGATTGCCAACTGAGCATTTTGTCTCCTCTAGTTGGTTGTGTGAGTGCCGACTGGAAAACCTTCCCCAAGAAAGGGAACTTATGTTGGTCCACATCACCAGTCGATACTACCAGTACCGACTGGCTTTATTTTGATAAAATCACTGATTCTTTCCCTATTTTGATAATAGATCCTGAAAACAACACTACATAAATAATTTTGCCTAATGTTTTATTAAGTTCTATGCTAAGCCAAACTAAGACATCTAAAAAATCGACACACGATTCGATTTCGAAAAAGAACTTAGAGTTATTAATTATTGATCTCGTCATGTATCTCAAGAATCGATTATAGTTTCAAAACATAAAACTTACGTTCAAATATTTAAAACAAATTAAATAATATTGAACAACCACCTTAATCACAACTATTCAGAAAATAAGTTAGGAGTTGTCTTCACAGAAAATCCAAAGAACTCCAATGAGTATCAATTTAGCTTATACAAAATACAACTCAAGGAAATTCACTCAGAGAACGGTCTAACTTATAATGCGACTTCCAATAATTAGAAGGATCAATCTCTCTAGTTCCAGCACTATAGATGACCTGTGCTAGAGGATCCACGTGTGAATTCTTCATCTGACGTTTTCCATGACCACTTAATCTCAGAAAATCAGAATGATGAATCTTTCCCATCCTCAAACATGTCGATCTAAGCGCCTGAGTTCTATCTTTCTTTTTCGAAGCAAGCAAAATTCTACCCATAATTTCTTGTCCATCGGGATTCACTTCACAAGACTCCCACTCATCCCAAAAGTCTTTCTTAAAGTAGGGTGGAAGAGTCCTAGCCCAGGCATGAGTACTTCTAATTTCTACGAATAAATCGTATGGAAGTTGCTTGTTGTGAATGAAAACCAATAAATGGTTATACAGTTCCAACAACTCAATGAAGTGATCTCTCAAGTTGTGAGTAGACTTCATTTTATAATTCATAAAATAATGCAGGACCTTTTTTTTGGTCCTGGTGTCACTATCAGAAACTGTTCCACTCCCTGACATCCCCGAAAAATTGAGCAGCCAAAGAACAACAACACACAAAAGTGTTAGTTAAACTTCAACACATGAATTTCCTCTCCTTTTATGCTTATGGAAAATAGAATTTCCAATTAGCATTAGGTATATTCACAAGTGAAAACAAGTTTAACTCTCATGGCTCCCACTTTCCCGGATTAATCGGAGAAATCGAACAATTTTATACACCATTTAAAAATGATTTAAGAATTAAATACATTTAACAAGTGCAATTAACTCGTAATATCAATTAAAAGTTCTCCACATACATCCTTAAATAAAAAAAGTCACAAAAATGAAGTCACACTTCAAAAAATACATTAAAACGCACGAGAATTCATCCGAACGGGCACGAAATGTGCTAGAACAGCCGAAAACATGTTCACACACGCCTGCATGTGTCGGAACACGCGCCCACGTGTCCAAATGAGCCAAAAGTCACGACCATGTAGTGCTACGCGCCCTCATACACCGATCCGCCAGCGGTCAGTCGTCGGCGTGTGAAAGTCACGCACGGCCATCGTTGCTAGAGCGTAGACTTCACGCGCCACAGAAGGAGTAACCGGTGCATGGGCTTCATGCGCCACTTCCGTCCCTCCTTCGCCGTTTAGCGTGTGAGTCGGGTCAAATCCAGTTCCTGATGGGTCGGATCCGAACTTTTGGAATTGCATTTTGGCCCTCAGATAATTTCAAATTCTCAAAAAAAAGGTCCAGAAGTATCTGCAACTTTGAAAAAGGTCCCGATCGCGAAAATACTTTAAAAATGTGTATCTCATTCAAAATTTGACGAAAATTCACAAATGATACATGGATGAAATCCTTATGAGACGTAGATTCATCTCATACCAGGAACAAAACTGATTTTGATCGTTTTAACAGTGTATTTTCATATCAAAAAATGAGTTCAAAAAACTTTAATAAATTCATAACACACTCATTTCCAATCCAAAAAATACACAAAAAATATGTATGAAATCCTCATCTAATGTAGAATCATCCAAAAATAAGAATCGAAACAAAAGATTTCAAAAAAATTTCGTATTTTACATTTTTAAAAAAATGAGACTTTTAGAAAAAAACCAGAAACTTAAAAATTCATAATAAATAATCTACATGCCAAAAAATGTAAATAAATTATCCACATAATCCTCATGAAATGCTCTTTCCATTGGTACCAAAATTGTACCAGTTTGAACAATAGAAAATTTTGACCAAAAAAGAGGAAATACGCACACGGGATAAAAAAATTTCATACTTAATCTCATGCATCAAAGGCCTCAAACACATAAATCATATGAACTAATTCACATAATCATGATTTCCACATTTTACAGCAATGCTCAATATCCACAATTTCCAAAAAAAAAAAGATCAACATATAAAACTGCAGTACTTCTCAAAATCCCAAAAAAAATATTTTTAACTTCAGTAGATATTAATTTTGAAAACTTAGAAACATGCTATAAATACAAACGGGATACCAAAATATATGGCTCTGATACCATATGTTGGAGTTACATCGAATCTCGTAATCAACATGAACATGAATACTGACTTGTCAATCAATGTAGCGGAAGAGATCACGAACCTGTTGGTATCCTCGTATTGGTCCGTACTCAGGGTCCAGTACACAGAATGGTGTGCATACAATAGTCCACGAATCAGTACCGTCAGGAATTACAATGAATTCAATATTCTATGTGAGTTTGTTCTGAGATGAGAGTTTTTCTGAGAGGATTATGAGAGGTTCTAAAGTTACTGTATGTATTCTCACTATTGAGACATCCTTATGTCTCTTTCCTTAATTTTCCTTTCATTGTATTCTTTCCCACAGAATGTCATTGCCCTTAGTTTAGAATATTAGGAACCCACTATTAAAGTGAGAATACGGGAGTTAATTAATAACTCTCTTAATTAACTACTCATAACTCCCCTTTTTATTATCCACAACTTCTTATGTGGAAATTATATATATAATTAATATATATATAAGTAATACTAAATATTATTTACACGTTTAATTTGCTCGAAATGTAGCATCTTTTTCTTTTTCTCTATTATTCTCTCAGTCGTTCCCGTTCATTTTCGTAGCCGCTCGTAACTACCACTTCGCCGGAGATCAAACTGAAATCCACCACAACACTGTTTATACTTGTTCCGCCTACAACCTCTACCTCCACCGCGTTCACAGAGCACACCCACACATCCACGGTCGCTCAACCATCTGAACCTTCTGCCGCCTGAAAATTGAAGTTGTTCCTCAATTGCCTCTGTTACACGGTAAAGAGGAAATGAAAATCACTTGGGCTTGTTATGTGTAAGCCCATTTTTAAAATAAATATATATTATAGCCCATTTAATAGGAAAGAGCTTGAACAATTAGTAGGGCAAGGATTATTATTCGAAAACATTATTATTCTTGAGAGCATGAGGGTTTATTTTGGCGAATGGTGAATCCGAGATTTTTTTTTGTTTTTAATGTTTGAATATGAGTTATATGTCCGTGCAAAATAATTTACATGTTTGTGCAAAATAATTTCTTTCAAAGAAATATAACTTTGTGTAAAATTTTGATATCCTGCGTAGGAAAATAATTTACATATATGTGCAAAAATAAAATATTATATTGTGCAATTTTTTTTTTGAATCTATTATAATATTTTTGCATGTTATGCAAATATTGATGTATAAATATCAATTTGAAATGAAGGGAAGAGAAAATAAATAGATGATGAATTTTTGGATGAATTTTTAAATTTTATTTGGTGTCAAATTATAATATTTTTGAATATATGAATTTTAAATTTGATAATAAAATTTATTTAAATTGTGTAAATTAATATATTAATTCGTCCAAAATAATTTTTTGCTAAGAAGCGAACTTTGATGTTTTTTCTACTGGCGTCGTAAAATTTTGAACCAATTAATAAATAAATTATAGAATTAATACCAATGAGATGCTGTAAGGCTATGATTATCAGCGACCAAAACTGAAGGTTGGGAAGAAAAAGACAAAAGTTAAAAATGAAAAAACGAAAAAATGAAAAAATAATAGATCGGCAACCCATGCTGCCAGACAGCATACGGGAGGGGATCCTCTGCTGGGCGGCCAAACCAGCAGGGAGTGCTGGGCCATGCTACGATGCCTTTTTAGTGAAGTAATTATGTTTTTTTATTTTATGTATCACATATAATTTCTTTTAATTTTTACTTCCATTATAATTATTTTATTTTTCTTATATTTTATTTATCTTCTATTTAAATTTTTTTATGTACTCCCTCCGTCCCAAATATTTATTTTCACTTTTAATTTTCGTCTGCCTTTTAAATTTATTCTCGTTTTCTTTTTTGAAAATATTTTTTTATTATCTCACTCATAAATAATTACTTTATTCTTTAGTAAATCCCACGATTATTCCACAATAATAAAATATAAAAATAATAATAGGAGAAAAATAAAAAATTTAACCACTTGTGCATGTATTTTCTGCCTACAATGTAGGTGTTGATAGAATTTACTAATGGTGTTTGATTATGTTGCTTAATGTAACATATTAATCCTATCAAACAATAATCTAAGAATGTGTTCTTAGATGGATAATATAGAGAGAGAAAGTGGAGAGTTTAGAGAGAGAAAGTAAAGTGTATTATGATTAGGTTGTTCCAAGAATGGTACAAAGGAGACTTACTTATAGGTGTGCAAGTGTGAGGTGACACCTTGTGAGCCTATTGGGCTCTTGGTGTTGACGAGGGTTCTTGACCCTCGTCTTAATCCCTCACAATGCTTCTTATACAACACTTGCCCTACTACACACCTGATCGCTCTATATGCATATGTCACCAAGGTCCTGATCCTGGGCGAGCTTCTGCGGCGAGCTTCTAAGTCTTGTGTGACTCTGGAGCAATGTAGCGTTGGCCTCTCGCATTGTCCCTCTAGTCGCGGGCGAGCTTCCCTCTGAGAGTGGGGAAGCTCGCTAGCGAGCTTCTCTCTCTTTGTTCTGATGAATCAACCGGCCCTGGACCATTGAGATGTGGGCGAGCTTCCCTCCTACCTCGCCGAGCTTCTTCTACATTTAAGGTGATTAATCTCAAGATCATCTTAGGGTAGCTCGCTTATCAACATTTTCCCCCCAGTTCATCCACATCATGATCCATCTAATGTGTGGGCGAGCTGTTCTGTCTCAATGGACAAGGCTACGAGTGTTGGCGAGCTACCTCTAGGGTAGGTGCCGAGCTTATAGGCGAGGTTGAGTAAGGCGATCGACGGACTGACGTGGGGCGGGATTCGAGGCGTCATGCATGCCTTTTCAGGTGTTATTTCCCGCGCCCATCATGACAACTTTTCAAATTCTTTGCAAATTGGTCCCTGTATTCCTCGGATATTCAACCTCGCCCAGACATCTATAAATAGGGGAAATCAAGTTCATTTCCCACTTTTACACTTCCGAATTCTCAGAGCAAATTTTCAGCGATCGACTCATTTGCCTCCGACGAGTTTCCGAGCGTTTCTCAAGGTAGAAACTCATTTCCTCTTTCTTTTCTTCCTCCCTTCTTGTCCGTTCTTCATTTCCCTCGGGTTTTCAGAAATTTTTGACATTTCCGATCATCCACTTCGTCACTCCGGTGACTGTTGCATTGGTTTTGGACGCCCTGAAAATTGCAATCAATACTCTCCACCCAAAACTCAAACATGTCAAACCAATCCTCAAGTCGAACCGCTTCGAACCGCAACTTGGGAAAAGGGCCAATAATTGAAAATCTGCTAGTTCCCCAAATGACCCCCATTGTGATAACTTCGAAATCTAGGGCGAGCTCCGTAGCCCGACCAAGATGAGGGGGAAGTGGAGGTCACTCACGAGTACCTTCGCTTCATCGACTTCCCGTTCCCCAAACTTCCCGAGCACCAAGTCCCCGCCGAGGTTATTCATGACTTCAACTGGGCGGAATATGTTAGGGCACACTTGTGATTAGCGTTTAAGTATGCATGTTTTTTTACCTATTTTGTGTAT